>MCFE01000179.1:0-142189 GCA_002104905.1 Basidiobolus meristosporus CBS 931.73 | reverse complement strand
TTCTACTCAAGCAGTTTGTCTTCCCTGTCCTGGAATTTGGCTTACCACTTCTCTCTCTTACTTCTAGAGACTGCACTAAGCTTGACAAGTTTGCAGTATGGTGCATTACCTCCTTGGTGCCTCATTTGCCTGAATGCCCCTACAGACATGCTATTCTTGGTGCTTTTGGGTTTATGCCCTATAAGATCAGACTTCTCTACCTTAGAACCAGATTATACCTCAGACTTCACAACTGCAACAATCCACTGATTAAGGCCTGGAAGAGAACACACCACACAACACCTGGCTCCTGCTGGAGAACTATACTTGGAGATCCTGAAGTCAAGAAGTTTGCTCAATATATTCTGCAGTCAGAAAAACCCAAGCTGGCCTACCTGAAGTACTTGACAGACCTTTGGCAGCAATATCTGCAGCAGCACACTCCCTTTATGATGAATATCAATCCTTATCACATTCCCCTCATCAATGTTGTTCACAAGTCATTCTTACCTCTCTTGCTACCCCGCTTCCCACTGAACAGTGTCTTGAGCACTGAAGAACTATCATCACTTCTTATTAACTTACCTACAAATTCCCCTCAGCTCCACACTCTTGTATCAAAGCTACAACAGTAGCACTGGCTTCTTTGTTTCAACTGAAATAAAGATTTCACCTGTTGGTGACTGTCTCCCCCCTTTCCCACCCACCCACCCCATCTTACCCTCTTCTTCTTATTTCTTATGCCTTCACTCCATTCCCTTCAGATTTCTTTCCTGGAGGAAAGGCTTGCACTTGTTGAAGCTGAAAATGCTCTACTCAAGAAACAAGTTCAAAAGCTGTTTTCTGCCTTCTCTGATTGGCAAGAATCTATTGTCCCTGTGCCAACTCTTCCTGCCTGCAAGACTCCTCAAGAATCATCTGCTCCTGCTCACTCTTCCTACTCTGAAGCTGTCAAAAAGTCTGTTCCTGCTTCCTTAAGACATCCTGCTGCTCCTCCCAAGACTAAAAGAAAGTTTCCTGCCACTTCTGATTTGCCTCCTGCTACTGACTGGGCTGTCTGCTACTTTGCCAATGTGGAGTTTATTCAAATATCTGAGCATAGGATGTATCTCAAGCAACAAGGTTACAATTTATCCAAGATTGTTAACATGAGACTTATCAACCATCACACTCTGGAGGTAGTACTTGACAAAAGTATTGCTAAACAATTCTCTCAAAATGTCTCTGACCAGTTTTATTGGGAACCTACTGACCATGCCTTTAAAGAGTTTCCTGATTCTCCAGTTTACAAAACCTTCTCATTAGAGGAATCTCTGCTCTCAAGATTCACTTCACTTATCAAAAACTCCCCTTCACCTGCTGTTACCCACTTCCTTAAGGATTATTATATCTCTCAAGCTTATCTACTTCACTCCCCCATGAACCTGAACTCCAGTGTACTCTGGGATACTGCCTTAACTTTAGCTTAGATTTATTCATATTCAACTTAGTGTTTACTTTGGGAATCTTTTATTCCCAGCTGGCTTCTTTATTTGTAGTTAGACTTGTCTGAAATCAAATAAAGATTTCACCTACCTTGGTGACTTTCCCTCCCCTAAGCTTGCCAGTTTGCTACTTTCTCTGCCTGATGATCTCAACTATGCCTGGCTCTTTGTGAAGCATCTGATTCTGGTGTCTGCCTCCCTCTCACTGCCATGCAAGACTACTGCTGTTACCTCAAGAAAATGGGAATCCATTGTTTCAGCCCTACAACAAAGCTACCTGAGTTTCCCTAACCCAAAAACAGAGAAACTCCTCCTGACAGCAATACACCACTCCAAGGCAATTCACCACACTCTGCATACTCAGCTCTGGGATCATATTATGAGTTCTTTGCCTCTGCAATCTTCCAACTCTATAACAAGAACAGTATCAAGACTCTACAGAGCAATGAGGCCCTCTTCCAGGAAGTTACCTTCAACAGAACAGCTGGCTGACATCTTCTTCTCTACAAAGCAGTACTCAACTCCTGGCTTTCATCCTGACTTCAAGACTCTGCCCATCCCACTTGCACTTGATCAAAGGAGAATCCATAATGTGCTCAAGAGGCTTCCCAACTCTACTGCTCCAGGTGTGGACACAATCTCTTATGAGCTTCTGAAGACTAGTACCAAGGCCATGTCTGCACTTCTGCTTCCACTGTTTCAGCAATGCTCAGCCCAGCTTTCTACTCCTGAGGAATGGTCCTTTGCAAATGTTCTGCCACTGTACAAGGGTAAAGGAAAGCACCTGGATCCTAGCTCCTACAGGCCAATATCTCTGCTGCCCACCTGCAGAAAGGTGTTTGAGCTTCTGCTTGCTCAGGAGCTCTACTCTGACTCACTCAAGTTTCATCCTGCACAGTTTGGCTTTGTTCCTGGCCTCTCCTTGGAATATGCAGTCATACTTAGCCAAGATCACTCTCTCCAGTGCAAGTATCCCTCTGTTCTGTTTGATATTACTAAGGCCTTTGATTCAGTTGACAGAAATCTGCTTTGGTTCAAGTTGCAATGCTTCTCCAGTACCTCTCTCACCCTCCTTGTCAGGTCTCTGTTTCTGGATCCACAAGCAAGAATTCTGGACCCAAGTGAGCAATCAGCTGTGTTCTCAGTTCCTAATGGAGTGGTTCAAGGCTCTGTGCTTGGTCCTATACTGTTTGCCATCTTCCTGAATGATTTCCCAAGACTTTCAGCTGACTGCCTGGTTACTCTCTTTGCTGATGACATCAGAATATCCTCCTCCAATGTGCAACAAGACTCCCAGACCATCCACCAGTATCTGCAGAAGAATAATCTCCAGTTTTCCGTTGCAAAGACAGTACCTTAGGCTCTCCCATCAACTTGGAGAACTCCACTCTACCTGCTCAGGTTTGTGCTACATATCTTGGCTTTCCTTTCCTTCCTACTGGACTAGACTCTGGAGCACACCTGAAGAAGAGAATTATCCTGGCAAGACAGGCACTCCACAAGCTACTGGCTATAACTCCTCCAACAACTTCAGCTCCCAGCTGCCTCCTTCTACTCAAGCAGTTTGTCTTCCCTGTCCTGGAATTTGGCTTACCACTTCTCTCTCTTACTTCTAGAGACTGCACTAAGCTTGACAAGTTTGCAGTATGGTGCATTACCTCCTTGGTGCCTCATTTGCCTGAATGCCCCTACAGACATGCTATTCTTGGTGCTTTTGGGTTTTTGCCCTATAAGATCAGACTTCTCTACCTTAGAACCAGATTATACCTCAGACTTCACAACTGCAACAACCCACTGATTAAGGCCTGGAAGAGAACACACCACACAACACCTGGCTCCTGCTGGAGAACTATACATGGAGATCCTGAGGTCAAGAAGTTTGCTGAATTTATTCTGCAGTCAGAAAAACCCAAGCTGGCCTACCTGAAGTACTTGACAGACCTTTGGCAGCAATATCTGCAGCAGCACACTCCCTTTATGATGAATATCAATCCTTATCATATTCCCCTCATTAATGTTGTTCACAAGTCATTCTTACCTCTCTTGCTACCCCCCTTCCCACTGAACAGTGTCTTGAGTACTGAAGAACTATCATCACTTCTTATTAACTTACCTACAAATTCCTCTCAGCTACACACTCATGTATCAAAGCTACAACAGTAGCGCTGGCTTCTTTGTTTCAACTGAAATAAAGATTTCACCTGTTGGTGACTGTCTCCCCCTAACCCTAAATGCATTATGGCTATTTTGCCAGCATTTCATCATAATCACTGGCTGTCTGGCCCTGCCCACCAAGTCCTACCAAAAGCCATCTGCAAACCAACTTAAATGGCAATCCATCATTTCTGCCTTAAATTCTAGCTACCTATGTTTCCCTAACCCAAAAACACAGAACCTCCTGGAAAGCGCTATCCCCTACTCCAAGTCACTACAGATCACTGAGCATACTAGATTATGGGCTCATATCATGGATACCTTGCCCTTAGTAAATATGAATGCCACCACAAGGTCCATATCAAGAGTATACAAAGCCATGAGACCCCAAGCAAGGAGTATACCATCACTAGACAAACTGGCCCCTATTTTCTTTGATTCATCTGTGCATCCCACTCCTCCTTTCTACCATACTGGTAACATATCCAGCAGTCCAACATCTCCAATTTTGATTTCAGCCAAGTTTCTGGAGAAAATTTTAAAGAAGTTTCTTGCAAATACTGCACCTGGACATGACTTGATTAGCTACAATCTACTCCAGGTGTGCTACTCCAAAATGAGTCACTTACTTATCCCATTCTACTCTATCTGTGCCCAACAATTGACTACCCCAAAGGCCTGGTCACAGGCAAATGTAATACCCTTATACAAAGGGAAGGGGAAACACTTGCTCCCAGGTTCTTACCGGCCAGTTTCACTCCTACCAACCTGCTGGAAAATCTTTGAGCTTATAATAGCAAGATCCTTGCCATCTCAACTATATCTATTCCATCCTTCTCAGTTTGGCTTCTTGCCCAAACTCTCCTTGGATATGGCTGTAGTGCTAAGCCATGATCATTCACTGCAATTCTCATTGCCAACCATTCTGTTTGACATTACCAAAGCCTTTGACTCTGTGGACAGAGCTCTGCTTTGGAGAATGCTATTAGCAGTTACCACACTACCAATGACCCTCCTTGTATGTTCTCTATTTTGTGAGAACTCAGTCAAAATTTTGCATCCAAGTTGCACATCAGAGACGTATGAGGTTCCAAATGGAGTAGTCCAAGGATCTGTACTAGGTCCCTTAATATTTGTAATATTCCTACACAACTTTCCTTTATTTCCAAAAGGCCCCTCACCAGACTCTCCCTATCACTACTAACTCTCTATGTGGTCAATATCAAGATTGCTACTCCTAATCCCATAGCAGACACTGCCATCATTGAGAAGTACTTGGCTGCCAACAACCTCTCACTCTCAATTTCCAAGACAGTCCCAATTGGGTGCACTACAACTATAGAGAACACTAGCATTCTGCCACAACAAACTGCAATATATCTAGGTCTGCCATTTTGTCAACATGGGATTGACTCAAAGCTCCACCTGAATAATAGGATCCGTCTTGCCCAACAGGCTCTCAAAAAGCTTCTGGTAGTAGTCACTCCAGACACTCCAATTCAAAAGATCCCTATACTTCTGAAGCAGTATGTACTGCCAGTACTTGAATTTGGTCTCCACATTATACCCCTAACTTCCAGAGAACTTCACCACCTGGATAAATTTCTCCATCAGTGTATCAGATCCTTGGTACCTTATCTTCCAGTATCACCCTATATCCATGCAACTAATGGAGCCTTTGGGTTCTACCCATACCAAATCCAAATGGTCTATCTTGGTGCTTCCTTCCTAGTGAAACTTCAGAAATCACATAACCCCTCCATCAAACAATGGCTTCAATCTAACTCCTCCCTGAAATCTTCTTGCTGGCACACCCTGGTTGGCTCTGCTGTAGTAACAGAGCTTGCTTCAAAACTTCAAAAAGCTGAGAAACTAAGTCTACTGGCTCAGGACCATCTAAGATCTATGTGACAGAGCTACTTACAAGTCCACACACCTTTCCAACTACACCTAATCCCAGGCTGGGTTCCAGTCTTGGATTGTATTGATCAGTAACATCTACAATTTGTACTTCCCCCAAAACCCTTGAATTTTATATTTACCCCTGATGAGCTTTACTTTGTTGAAACAAACATTAGAGATGAAACAAAACATAAATTAGACTACTTATTAGAGAGGTTCTAGACCTCTTAATTGGCTTCTTTATTTGTACTTAGATTAGCTCTTGACTCAATTAAAGATTTCACCAACTTGGTGACTTTCCCTCCCTAACCCTAATATCTATATATATATCAAAGGATGTTTACAGTTGTCAAGTACTCAGTGGTTCTATTGTGTATGTGGCTCTTTTTACACCCTTGTTTTGATAGAAGCTCATGTATATGAAGCAGGCTTTGGGATACTCCTTGCACATCTTGGTTCAATCTTGGTTTGACAACATCTTTACTTTAGCATACCGTTTATTAGGTTACAGGGAACTCAAATTACAATGGATTACCACCAGCTTTGGTGGCATATATAACATGGCATTGTATGGTGTGGAAAAAAGCAAATTGGACAATAAATGGTTGAAATGATAAAGGTTGATTACATCAATTAACAGTTGAGGTTGAAGATCCTGGCCGATAACTATGCTTGACAACGCTTGGCGAATCAATACTAGGCTGCCCCCAGTCTCCATGCCTGGATTGGATTACCACCAATCGCTTTTGGACTGGTGAAAAGACCAACTGCGCATAAATGCCCATCAAATTCCGGTTTAGTTGCCGGTGCTATGGCGTAGGCAAAGTGGCCAACGAACTCTTCGCCTCGCTTGATCGTCGTAGGACTTAGATACCAACTTGCGCTACCACTGTCTTGGTCGGCGGAAAGGACAAAAAGCTCGCCTGAAATCTTGTTTCCTATTACTGGTATGATGTTTGGTTGCTGCGCATTATAGGGGATTGGAAGTAAGAGGTTTGTGAGAACCACGAGATGATTTAGTGATGTTTGCTCTATCCTTGCCGCGCTCTCTGTTTTATATGCCCCGGTTAAGTTGGCGTTGGGTTTCTTGGCTACTCTTTGATCCGTATCCAAAATAAGACAATTTTCATTGGATTCCCACGTTGGCGCCCATATGGCTAGTAGAGACACATCACCGATTGTAAGCAATGCTCGCATCATGTTGTTGACCATAAGACTAGTATCCGTGTGAGCTACTACCCAGCCACATCGAGTTGAGATGATATCACGCACCTCAGCTAGCAATTCATTCAGAGTTCCATTTATATTTCGCTTCGTTAGCTCCGCTAGCAATGCACCAGCACAAGCGTTTGACCACATGTTGGCGGATGTTAGGGTGCTCTCTAGGCTCTCATAGAGTGAATCCTGAGGCTGTGGGTTTTCCGCAGCATATGAAAGGTATGGGTCACTAGCTAACGCAGGAATCAGCCTCAGATTCTTCAGAAATGTACTTTCTTGCATCGATAGTGTACAATTCAACCAAGACATGACATGATTCACCACAGTGCCTTGGCAGTGGCCGCTGCAAGGAGTGTGTGATTTACTAACCGTCACTAAGGCACGGCCCATTAAAGTAGATAAGCCAGCACTAAGGGACTTCTTGTAGCGACGTTGGAATGCCTGGGTGAAAGTTTCCTGCTGGTAACCCTGTAGGCATTGGCATTCGTTAGTGGGAACCATCACCGCTAAAGCACCCTGAAAAATTCGATAAGGAGTCGAGTCTATTAGTCTAGGCGTACTGGCGTCTGGAATGTCAGGCTGTTCCCAATCTTTCAGCCCTTCGACCCAGATATGTGTGGCGCCCAGACATAGTGCATCAGTAGCAATATGACAGAGTAGCGATCCACGATCCTGCCACTTGCACGCAACCCCCGAGGATACACACCTACATGGAATGCATTCTGCTTCAAGATTCACCGCACGTGTAACCGCGACGTATCGAGGCTCCCAGTTACATTTTCCGCGGCAGGTCGCCTTGCTCTTTGCCGAATCGATCCTTCCAGTTCGCGCGTTTAGTAAATACGCAGGTGGATAGACAGCATGTTTGTTTTTCGCGGCATCCAAAGAGCTGTGGACTGTGAATGAGATTAAGCCTATTGCCAGTAATGACGATACCGTGGCGATACCTGCGGCCAGCCACGATCGCGCGAGGCAAAGCAAGCACGCGAGCCCTGTAAATAGGTATCCAACTGCCAAAAGGCTCACGCGCACAAGCTCAGGAGGGCCGGATATGACCACACTACTCGAGCCTTTGGATATGCTCGCGCGACCGGGTATTCCCATTCTCTTCAGAGGGATCCAGTATAATAGAATGAGAGACAGAAGCAATCCAATGGACCCGTAAATGGCCCCAGCGACAACTGGAGTCTGCCAAATATTCCCTGATGCGATTGGAGCAGCCCGCACCCATACAACCGCCAGGCCGAAAAGCGCGAATGTATAAACTTGAATCACATCTTGTAAAAAGGTGAAGCGTCTCTGGGTCGGCATTCCCAGCCAAAGATCAAGTTCACGTACTGCCTCCATCCGTAGGACTAATTAAGGTTATGAATTGCAACGTTTGAATGGCTGAACGCATGACAGTTCTGGAAGGTTTTTATGTAGTTCTCAGTGAGGACCCCATCCCATTTGTTGTGGCACCAATCGAATCATCACGATCTTCCTGAACTTGCTCGCGACACAACCCAGCAATTGTTTCCGAAGCTTAAATCAACGACATTGCCCTTTCCTCCTGGCCTGCTCTTTTTGGGATCACCTAATATAAACCACACAACCCGATAATAAACAATGGCCATCTAAGCTCTCTTTGGATCCTGTTGATACATACATGCCTGTCACATGGCTATGTTCATGGAGGGCACTGTATGTCTCCATACTCCAGCTCATTGCTGAGGCAGCATTTGTCAACGTGTGATCTGGTTTGATTCATCAATGATCACTACGTGGTACCAGCCGGGCTTCCGCAATCTTGTGCTGTACCACCCTTGCTGCCAATGCGCAAGTGGATTTGTCCAAACCCAAGTAGCCTGAGCACTGGATATTCCCACACGCGGTGTATGGATCTTACTTGGAATCCCTCGAATTAACGAACTCTTCCAAGAAGATTCGCTGCGATCAAGCATCTAGTGCCTCCCTCTGTGCCAACAGCCTCCAACCCATGTTGGGCACTGGGTGATGATCAGCCAAGTGCTGTATTGGTTAGATTGTACCTGTGCCAAGCGCTGGATGGTTACGCTGGATGATTGCGTTTTTCCATCATTTCAACTTCTGTAACACTGGGCTACGTTGGGTTCCGGAATCCAGTAAAATCGAGAGCATGACAATTATTGGCAGATTTTCTGTCCGCAACCGGAAATTTCCTCTTGGCTTCCATCCCTTGGCCAATCTCCGCCACCTGTGAAATGGTTGGCTACGTTAAATGATATCACAGTGCATGGTTCAGCGCATTATTGAGCCAATGCGTATTTGGATGCTCCAAAGGTGGTTTAAAGTTTCGTTTCGAGGTACAAGCATTCCGTAAGCAATACCCCTTATGGAGGATGGCTAAATGACTACACGTAAATTCCTCAATACTGGCGACACTATAGCATAATGTGATGGATAAATTGCGAGGGGGAGGTTCCAGTCTACTGGGTACGACCAGGCTTTTAATAGTCATTGAAGCCGACATCTTTGAAGTCTGCTGCTCGTGATGATGCAGTCCTAATATCTTACCAGCTAACGCCTGCATCATAAGCTAGATAGGTGAAGATAAGACCGAAACCCATGATGCTCTTTAAAATGACGGTGCCTTTATTAAATCGAATGGGTTTGGGGAAGGCCGGCCATTATTAGGTATTCGAACTTGCCACAGTGCTCCCCCGCAGAATGGAAGGCAAGACACCATTAGTTAACTATTACCCTGGAAAAACTTGAAAATGCATCCTAAACTTCTTGCTATTAAGTATATAATGATAGTTGGTAATCGTAGGCCTCAGCTTCCATTAAAGAAGGGAGAAGGCGGCTACCGCCAAAACCCCTACAAGAACACGGCCGACTCTGAGGACATCAGCATCCGAATGAGCGCTAACGCTGGCCTGGGCTTGGGTAATGCTCTTTGACCCAGCATTAGAGGCGCTTGAGGCAGCAGGAGTAGCAGATGAAAGTGCGGTTTTGGTGGCGGCACTAGAAGTTACCGAGGCGGCGGAGGTGGTAGTGGTGGAATTGCCAGCCGGGATCCCGATGGAGTTCTTGTAGGGGCTTGCACCAATGCACTCATGGGCTAGTACGAAGTGATATCCATGGCCAGCCAGGATGGTCTCAATTTGGGGCACTTGCTTGACCGTTTCGATATAGAGGTCATGCTGGAGAGAAATATATCCGGGGTCGTTGTGAGCGTTCAAATCAGTTCCTTTCGAAAGAGCGTTTTCAAAGGACTTCAGGATGAGAGTGGCACTCTCGTTCTTGGCAACGATATCCCAGTCTAGGGTATCCATGTTCCACAGAAGGTTGCGATATCCCATAGCTGTTATCACAGCCTTCACACGATCATCTGCCTCTCCATATGGAGGGCGGACGAATGCAGGTCTGACGCCAGTAACATTCAGAATAGCCTCTTCTGTGGCTCTAATCTCAGCAACTATTTGCTCGTTGGAAATAGACATCAAGTGAGGATGGGACCAGGTGTGCTGAGCAATCAGATGGCCCTCCTGGTAGGCACGCTTCACAACATCTGGGAACTTGACCACGTTGGACCCGACCATGAGGAAGGTGGCCTTTACATTTGCCGCCTTAAGAATATCCAGGAGTTCGGCAGTGTGCTCCGATGGACCGTCATCAAACGAAAGCGCCCACTGGCCTGCCTTACACCCGTACATATCATCAGGTTTCGCGCAGTTACCACAGCTCTCCCAGCATTTGTCGCAGTCACCAGGCCCGCAGGTGGTTTTAGCGCAGGTTCCACTGCCAGGCTTCTTCAGACTGATATTGGGGACCTTGCTAAGGTCATACTCCTTAGTCCATGCTGGGTTAATTGGGGCCAAGTTTGCAACAATATTTGCTTCCTGTGCGAATACGTTGGTGGCAAGTGCACATAGAAGGTAAGTAGCAACGGAATACTTCATGATGAAGAACGATGAAAAGCAGATACTAATTAGAGGAGAGGGGAATGAGAGGAATAAGCTGATGCTCAACGGCTTGCCCCTACCTCTACTTTTAAGTCTTTTGGATCTAAGCCCATTTCAATGAGAACTTCATTTTGGCGGCGAAAGGGCTTGGAAACAAGCGATGGGCATAAGCCAATAATCTCCACATGTGGCAATATTTGATTTCATCAAATTTAATTTGTATCTTCACTCAGGATAGCACAAGGGCTTCTCATTCCATGGTAGCCCAGCTCCTAGCCTGCTCACTAATCCGAGCTTCCATGCACTCGAGTTTTTTTGGCATGCTTATATGTCCATTTGGCCAGATGCTCTTTAATTTAATGCTACACCAAGGTCACTTCGCAATTAGTTCGGCAATCCGCATGCCGGATAACTGTTCCTCCCACTATCCCAGCAACGAAAACCCGAAATTGGTAAGTCAATCAGCCGACCACGGCGTCGTTAAGGAAAATAGCCAGTGTGTTGGTCCCAAAAAGGAATCTCCATCACATTGTGCCAATATACTTATGTGAGTTACACGTATTTTTTCCACTCCAAATGCGAACCTTGACCAACCACCAGGCTCCACTTTAATGGTTCAATTAAATGCGACTCATATTTGTCGGCGATCAATTTCTAGTGAGCGGCTTAAATTCAAATTAACTTGGCTTAAGTGATTGATGAAGCTCAAGCCAGGCGACATTGGAATCTAAGCTCCATTCCTTAGCCAATGACTGCGCCCATCGGAGCCCTGGAGTAACATTAAGTTGGAGTCTACTTAGAAGGCAGGCTATCTCTCATTAACATCAAGAGATTGAGCCACGGTCAAATAGTTTTTCCAGCCTTAACTACAGAGCGCCCTGATGGGCAAATACCTGGTTTCTTGTGCGATACACTCTATTACTTTTGACTGGTGAGGCTGGATAGCTCATTGCATCACGCTGCTCCGCCAGTTTTGGATTTGTTCTGCTTTCTGCACACCAATTCCCTCTGCATATCTTAATATCGGAGACAAGGGGCTGAGAGTCCTCACGAGGTTTGGCCTTGGTCAACATCAAAATTGACGAGGTCAAGCGCAGTGCTGCGGAAGGTCACTTGGGTTCCAAACTTTTCAATATAGTGAGGCTGGTGTAGAGTACTTGGTCAGCCAGAGAATGATAACAACTCGCACCTTTGGGTAGCAGGGCTAAGGTTTCCGTTAATCATTAAAAACGATATAACTTCAAGGACTCGCTGGGCGCCTAATCTAACTTTAACCTAAAATAACATCGGATAGGAAGGGAAATATCTCTCATATGACTGCGATGTTGTGGTCCAGTTCCTTGTTTTGGCCACATGACTCCCTTCTAGGTTGCTGAGGATACTAATCCCTCGTACGACGATCAATATATCAGCGCGCATGGTAACACAAGATGTAGGGAAGTTGTAACTAGGAAGTGAATCCCAATAATACCATCAGCGTGAACACGAATATATACTCATTTCTGAAAAAGCGTTGTTCGCTGCCAGATGAAGGGGCCAGCTGGTGGTTAGGTTTAGATTGTTTTTGGTGGACTTCAGGATCCTGCAACTGCTGGTATTCGCATATTGTGGACCTAAAATGTAGTTAGTCCAAGTGTCCGGAGTCTAGGCTATGATTGGGAGCCATGAGTTCCATAATCACATCATCCATATCACCATTTATTCTATTGATCAACAGTATACAACATACATTTTGCGTATCACCTTGGATTTCTCCCATGATAAAGCTATTAATAGATGAAGTGATACTTCCAAGTGATATAGATAAGAGATGCAGCGATAATTTTTGACTTTGAGTGCGATTTGATTTGACTCACTATAGTTCAAAATGGGGTGCGTTTAATCTACAAAGTCATACTGGGTTACTGGCAAACAACTCCGTGTAAATCATACTGAGAAGCCTTGTATATGCCTTAAGTGGTCAACCAAACTACCATGAACGACAATATATGTCTGCGCCAATTCTCGTTATTGATGATTATCCAGAGGCCAAGATCCGTTCTCGAAACGTAGGCCATTTCATTTGCAATTCATTGCCAGTTTGTACTAGCGCTGAATAGGTTGCAGAATTATGTGGAGGTTTGTAAAGGCCCAAGTACCTGAAGAAAGCTGAAGCCAACCATGCTCAAACCTTGGGTCAAGTGCTACAGGCAAATTAGTCAACCATGGATTTATCCAACCAGTGGTAACCAGCTATTTGATATGATACCATATATGCATAAGGGTTTAAGAAAGTGATTAAATAGACTTCAGAAAGTCACCAATTGAAAGGGTGATTAACAACCATGGATGCTTATCTAAGCCTTCATCTCCTGTGTATACCCCTGGGCTGGACAAAATATTGAAGATGGCTAGCTGGTTGCTACTATCGGGAAGTTATACCTTGGGAACGTGCTTTGCCCCAAGAATCATACCGGTTAGAGTCTGCCAATGGCTACTGAAAGATATCAGGCCCTTTGCTGGAAAGCACATATCCTTTGGCCTGAAATATGGCCAAAACCTTACTTGGTCCACTTGTCATAGTGTATGGAAGTCAGTGGTGTCATTTTATCCTATTGACCAGTGCATATGCGTAACTATGAGTTAAGGTATTAGATGGATAGGCCTTGCTGGGTCAGGATCTACTTGCCATAAACCTATATAACAGCCATAACTGTGAGCATTGAAACATCACGCCCATTTGGTAGGTCTAGCATCTATGCTTCATTGTAGATTATATGGCTGACGAGATCAGGAATATAATGACTGTAGCAAGTCATCAATCTCCTACTTACGTGGATAGATGTATCGAATTACATGAACAGTAATAAACATACTTCCAGCCCAATCAGCCATACATGGACCGTAAAAGTACAAGATCTCACTTCTCACTCAATTCAAGGATCCCAATGGATGAGTCCCTATGATCCCGCACCGTCAATGACATACCAATATGCGTGAAGTGTTCGCAGTTGGAACAGCAAACGTGCCACCCTAGCCATTAACTGGTGAGTCAGAGGTCTGCCATAATCAATGATTGTGTGGACAAGCCCAAAAGCAACCCTTGATATCATCATGCTGGCCATCACCAATTGCTTAGGGTAGGGAATCCCTTGAAGACCAGCCATCTCTGACTAGATTGGAATCCCTTGCCTACTCCTGACATCATCTTGACGACTATCTTACCACCACCGCTTCGCGATTGTTGCAATCTATGTGGGAACAGTTGGTATAAAAAGGGCAATATACAGCCGCCTTCAACAACCATTGAATCCCAAACGCCCACCATGCCAGAACAATACCGCGAGGGCGACCATGTTGAGTACCATCCAATCGGAACTGCGCCGCAACTAAGCACTGGAACCATCAAGAAAGTCATCACGCATCCGGAGGTCGTGGGCGACAACCCTGTGGAAGTCAAGGCAGGTGAGAACCAGCCACGATATCTGATTGAGAATGACAACACCCATAAGGAAACTGCATACAAACTGGAGAGCATCACCCAAAAGATCAATTAACTGAGCCATGATGAGGGTACATGTGTTTGTGCATTTGTATATGTATATGTATGTGTATATTGACCATCCACTATGTCGCGCCTGTCTGAGCGCGGCATATGTCTGAAATAAAATTGAATGCCGCCACAGCAACCACTAGTCGGCGTATTGCTTCTACACACAGACATCAGCCATGATGAGCATTATGCTACCACCGCAACAAACCCTCCCGGTTGTCCTCCAATGTCCAATCAACAGACCCGTTGGGCTGGATCCATACAGTCATGGCAAACGGTGTCTGTGTGCATCACTTATTTCCACTTTCACATCCGTCGGCTCTGACTAACTTCATCACCACCCCCATCACCAAGAGCCAGGCTTGCTACGTATTGCGTCGAGTTGATGATGTGGCCAAGGACAGTTGTGAAACAGTCGATTGGGGTCAGAATATAAATACAGACTGAGCCAAGGCCCATAGAGGTAGTGATAATTGTCAATCTCCACTGACTTCCAAATCCATTCGTCAATATGCAGGTGCAGTACAAGGAAGGAGACCATGTGGAGTACCATCCAATTGGTACGGCTGCCACCCTGAGCACCGGAAAGATCAAAAAGGTAATCATGAGGAACGAGTTGGTCGGTGACAACACAGTAGAAGTCAAAGCGGACAATGACACGCCGAGGTTCCTCATTGAAAATGACAGCACCCATAAAGAAACGGCTTACAAGCTCGAGAACATCACCCGCAAACTAGACTAGATTTATTTCACCCAGGTCGGGATGTAGCTACCCAATGTAAAACAAATGAACTGCAGTTGCAAATAAACCACCCTTTACCCGTTGGATCCGTGAATGGCTCAGATCCCATCCCGTGGCACACTCCAGCGTCATCGATGCATCGCTCACACAAACTTGGTATCTGGCTTGCAGGAAGAAAATTTCTTTGCTTTCCCGATATATCTAGGGATTGGCAAATAGCCGCGCCGTTTATCAAGTCTCTTCCGCGAGCGGCTGTTCAGCCAGGTTGTTGTATGGCAGATTACAGATGAGAGGGCCCTTGATTGGCTAGATCACCGCACTCAAGTCTGCTCAACTACATAGGAGATCCGTTCCACCGACCTAGGTCGCCAACCCATAAAATGCCAGCCTTTCTACCGATGTTACGGCCCGCCAGAGATATTGGTTGGTCAAGCACAAAGCACTTGTAGCCATGTTGCTACCAATGGCATATGGTTTCTATTTATGTCAGCACCTACAAGGTAGGTCAGGGTTTAATGATATTCAAATGTTTCGTACAATAGTGGTCTAGGTTTTGGACTAGCATCAGTGATTTAAATGGGTGCGCCACATTATGCCAACTCTAGCTGGTATGCATGCACTGCCCATCACCACGAGGCGGGTGCGGGGCAACGCCGGCAGCGCTGTGTCTGGAACACAAACCCATGACGGAACACGCAATCGCGATCGTACCTGGCTTTCAAGGAGTTGAGTCTGGCCAGATTCGCGCCGAACATGTTGCTCAGAGGCTCGTAGTATCCGGAGTAGTTTGGATAGACGATATTCGGTCTTTCTTGGGCCCTCAGAAGGGCCGTGCCCTTGCTGACCCAACGTTTGACGATGGCATCCTCCTTGCTGCTGAGCCAGCGAGGGACCAACCCAATGACATGCAATGGCTTGGTGTGGGGATAGGCTGATTCTCCGTAGCGTATCCCCTTGAAGGCGTTGCTGAAGACGGGCTCGATGAGTACTGACGATTGAGCGGCACTAGGCACTTTGGTGGTGAAGTCGACATAGAAATCGTAAGCCTTCAGGATTTTCTCCCGAGTGATGGTTTTCCAAGCAATAGAGGCCATGGTTTTGCGATCACCATCGGTGACCAGTGGGTCTTGCAAGGTATTACTTACGGCGAACGACATCTCGGCAGTGTCGTCTGAAGTTGGCTTCAGATCCTGGAAAGCTTTGAAAGCCGGCTTTGCGATGGAGGCCGGACCATCGTACCACACAAGTACCACGGGAACGGGCTGGGTGGAGGCATTGATTAGTAGGATCCCACATCACCAGGCAACTCCGCAGGCCAAAGGCCAACACTTACATCAAAACTAGGAGGTGGCTTGGCGAAGATCAGCATCAGGTTCGCCTTTTCATCTTTGTTTGTTGCAACCCATTTTTCCATGGTTTTGGCCACAGCCTGGACTTGGTCTTTGCTGTAGAAGTAGAATCCGGAGAATACCGGGTTCTTCTGTGGCAGCGCTCTAAAGACGAATTTGGTTACGACACCAAACTGTCCTCCACCGCCTCGGATAGCAAAATACAAGTCTGGGTTTTCTGTCGAAGACACAGTTACGATCCTACCGTTTGCCAGCACCATCTCCGCTCTGATAATGGTATCTGCGGCAAGACCGTACTTGCCGGTCTTCCACCCGTAGCCACCACCCAGGGTAAATCCGCCCACACCCACGGTGCTAACTCTTCCGCCGACCAGCGAGATGTTGTAAGGAGCGATACGGTCATATACTTTGCCCCATCGCAGGCCTGCCCCTACGGTGACCTCTTTTTTATTGCTGGACACACGCACCTCGTTGAATCTCGATAGGTCGATGAGCAGGCCTTTGGTCGAGGAGGCACCGTCGTTGTTGTGCCCACCGGAGGCGACGGCAAAGTCGATGTTGTAGGACGATGCTAAAGCGATCTGGAGAGGCGAGTCAATGATAACAGTCTCTGTCAGAGGGGTCTGATGGAACTTACGATGTTGGAGAGGTCCTTCGAGTTGGCCGGCTGCACTATGGCTGCCGATTGAACCTGGGCAGTTTCTGACCAGTGATGAAGGGCGTTGACGTACCCATTCGAGCCGGGAAAGACAATGGCGGTCTTGGGGGAGACCGAGTTGGAGAGAATTCGCAGGAATCGTTGAGGGATGTCGGTGCTCGGGCACCGATGAGGAAATGAAGCGGTGCTCTCCACCGGCAGCCTCTCGTCAACAGAGAAGGCGGTGCTGGCCAGCACACCAATCAGAAATAGCAATTCCCTCCTCATGATCAATTCTCGCGGCCAAGATTATCAAGAAGACGACGGAGAAATGCGATATAAATACGCTTGACGAGCCACACCGGGACAAAGGATGGAGTGCTGGTGTTGATGGCGCCCGATTATATAAATCAATCCTGGTGTCACAGATGTGATTTGGGATTTCTCCCATCTGTCCCCCAATGTGCGGTGGCGAATGGCGGTACGATTCGTCGCAACCGGTGCAATTGTACCATTCGCCTTGGCACCAACACGGATTTGGGCTCAGCGACTTCTCCATCGGGTGGGGGTGTCCAACACGTTCAAGCGAATGGGCGGGTGTAATCACGGTTGGGACCACCGGTTCAGGATTCGCAGCCCTGAGTGAGAGGCTGGTGGGGATCCACGCGGGAAGAAGCTCGCGGATCCCAGCGCTGATGCGCAATAATGGATCTGATCGGCTCGTGGTAAGCGCGGGCGACGAATAGGATGGCCGTATCTCGAAAGGATGTGCATGGCGGCTTCCATGAAAGCTCATAGATCGCTCCATCTCAGTTGCACGGTCAACCCATCTGCTGCTGCCCAACCTGAACTGAACCTAAAGAAACGACTGTGTTTGGTGATTGAACCTGCCTCACGTCGCACAGAGCACATGGTCCTCCTATTCATAGGAGGGCATTCCATTCAGGCTCTGGGAGTATGCAGCGTGGTGATTGCGACATGTGCGATGCCGGTATAATTAGCTTGGCCTACCATCAAACTGGAAAATTCCGAAAGCTTTGCACCATATCCAGCATAGATGAGACGGGTATGGGCAGGAGGGGATGCAGAATAGGGCTGGGGATGCCTTTCTCGTAGCAAACTAGTACAAACACTGGATCGATCACCTAAGAAAACCAATGCTGAAGGTCATTAATGCGGTGCTACCACGACAAGATCTGCTCTATGAAGCCAGGCGCCACTTTTGTGTGTTTCGCCACCGTAGGTGCGAGCAGCTGCTGGTTTTTGCCAGCTTCTCCCATGCTTACGCTGTCGATATGATTGGGCTCAAAGGGACAACTTCAACGCATCTAATTACGACTGAGCAGAGTGCCAAACCTAAACATAATGAAGAGAACTATACGTGTGCGACGTTACAGCAGACAAAAACGTTATCTCGACTAATGGGTTGCCTAGATAGGAATTCATTCAGGAAATCCATCGTAATTTGATTGCCAGGTACCGGGCAGCCGTTGGATATAAGAACCATTCCAAGAACCAGGGAAGACGATGTTCAATCGCCGCGACTAACTCGGTCTTGAATACCCCCTCAAGGGAGACGACTTTTTCTTTTAGCGTATCGACGCCCGTTTTCAGTTAGTTGAAGGTATCGCCATGGGTGTAGTCGCGAATGTAGATCCGGCGGTAATGGAGATAATCCTCTCGGAGAAGATAGCCATTTGTATCCTCTCCATGGTATTGTTTTTTTTCCTGTGGTGCATCTCACGGTCCATCCAGATGCTGCGAAGCAACCAGCAGCTGATCTACTGGCTTTGCCTGTTCGCCAACCTTCTTGGCCCAGTCCGAGAATTGGCGTTCCTACTGCCATTGCTGCACGTGCAACTCGACTGCCGGGTGGTTTCTTTCATCACCAACTATGCTCACGAGTTTTCTCTGGATGCCATCATGGTCATCCTCCTGATCAAGGCCACGATAAGCAACAAGCACAATGTGTTCATCTACGTCGTAGGCGGCATTTGCCTGGCTGCATCCATAGGGGTCCACACCTGGCACGCAACCACCGCTGTATATACGAAATCGATCTTCGGTGCCTGCGGGAACATCCCCGACCCGGTGATTGCCATTGTGTGGTTTGGGTGTCTGTGGACGCTCAACACGTTCCTCAGTGGGTGCTTCCTCCATGCGATCTACATCCACCACCGCCGAAACCGATCCCCTATTTTCAAGTCTTTCCTCAAAGATGGGATGTATTTTTTCTTGCTCATCACCGCGTCGAACATCATCACCCCGTGTCTGGTGACCGCCGCCATATTGGGCGACAATTCCTCCATCATCTTTGATATCGACTGTGAGTATGCGTTGGCCCCGGCCCGGCACACTATTCCACCTACTAACTCGCTTGGTTTTCCCAGGGGTACTGCAGTGTCTTCTCATCACTCTTCAGCTCAGCCATTCGAGTAGGATACGCCAAGGGCGTAGCAACTTCTCCCACAGCCTGTCGAACCAATACCCATACCAAGGCTCGCAGCACGACCCCAGCTCGGCAACACACTCGCTAAGCCTCGGGGCCAGCTTCAACAAGGCCCGTCCCGCAGAATACACCGACATGGAGTCTTGGGAGGAATATCGGGGTGGGGTGCGGATGGATATACTTGCCCCGGGCAAATGAACCACCTCGCCACTCCTCGCACTAGCCGGACTTCCGTGAAAATGTTGACCAAGGAGACTGACATGACCTCAACTGGCCTAGTGAAGAATAAACCGCCCTCCTCTTTGCTTGGGTGACTGGTGTTCCAGGCCCGCCAGGCAGTAACTAAACTTTGCCAATCTTCAGAATAGAACAGGTCCAATTCTATTTAGTATATAGATAAACAGCCCATACTTACCTTTCTTTACCTTTCCTCTCTCTCCCTCACCCTCGCCCTCGCCCATTCGTTTTTCCTCCCCCACCCATCCCCTTGTCCGTTATCATGCCCCTTTGAGAGATACTCATGAATCATGTTGCGTCCATGAATGTGTTTTAAAATCAAGTAAATCTGTTACACTACATTACAGAGCACCACGGTGCCCGAAATATGGCGAGACTAGGATTCGATGATTGCGTCACAGCATATTCCAAGTTAACTTTCATTTCACTCCGTTACCCAAGCACAATAAATTAGCCTCAGAGTGTGTGTTGCTGCATGGTGATCTCGAATTAGGGGATCAGTGATGCGCCTATATGATTCGTCACCAATAGGGTGAGCAATCACGTGGGAATCGTTCGAATTGGACCCAGTCCCCCTTCTCCTCAAGACCAATGAAGGAGGGTGTGAGGTTCATCCAAGCGATTAGTGGTGGACAAGCCACTCGCCGATTCCAAGTCCCCCTCATTCTAATCAAATCCCCCCCCCCACTAGAATCCCGATTGCTGATTGTCATCCAGCTTTAAGCCATCATGGGTGGACTTCTTTCTTGAAATGATATCCTGATTTCCTAAATTCGCGAAATCCCATCCAATAAATCCAGATGGCATAATGTAGCTGAGTGGGTGACGACCTAAGAAATTCCGTTTCCCCCCCCCATTGATCTCGACGAAGCCTCTCATTGCTCTAGGCCCATTTCTTGTGACTTCCAACACGGCCTTACCTGCTAGGCCCTGACCCATCTCCGTAAGTCCTCCCCCCGCTCACCCACCAACTGAAAGTGACCAACCTTTCATTGACGGCACTTCTTGTGTACTGCCACGAACTTTATCTGGACCAGCCATGGATTTTATCAAGATTGCTAAGGTTGTGTATCTCGAAGACCTGCATCGTAGACAGGCATTTCGCATTCTCCAGAGATCTTTCTCCCCTTCCTCCCACCACACACCGGACAGCTATACTAATGCCTGGTTTTTCTTTCTTTCCCTCCCCCGGCTCACCCAGGTAGATAACGTTCGCTTGGAGAAAGGGCACCAGGTGCATCTGGGCACACTTCACCTGACCGCACACCAACTTATATTCAACCACCCTGAGCAAGAGCTTTGGGTAAGATAGGCCTTTCTCACGCATGGCGGTATCTTTGCTACGGTCGGTTTGCTCAAGCCCAAGCCCGAGCCGGGTCGACCGTCGAGATACCCGGTTTCCCCCTCCCCGCTTTAAGTGACAACTTCTCGCCCCATGTAGATCTCCTACCCTATTATCTACACGGTCGAACGTAGGGCCCCAACCTCGGACGGATACCACCCGTTGAACTTCAAGTGCCGCAACTTCCTCTTCGTCACCTTCCTGGTGGAAAAGGAGCAGGACGCCGTCGACGTGTTCGAGAGTGTACAAAAGCTGACGTGCATCGGTAAGCGGACCTTTGGAAAACCCCCTTCCTTCAGTTCACTCTCCAAAGCGCTTCAATACTACACACTTTGACCTCTCCCCATGAAGCAACCTCGTTACGGGAAGGCGACGTGCTCACCGACCGTTTTTTTTTATGCAGAGTCCATCACCCAACTGTACGCATTTTTCTATCAGCCGTTTCCAAAATTTGTCGTTGACGACGGCTGGTCGATCTACAACCCTGTCGAGGAGTACCAAAGACTTGGGGTAGGGACAAAGACGAACCACTGGCGGTTCACTTCGTTGAACCAGGAATACCAGGTAAACCCACCCTTTCCCTTCGTATGGCCTCCTCCCCCTTCGCGTCAAGACTGACCCCGTTTACCCCCAGCTGTGCTCCACGTATCCGCGGATACTCGCTGTACCGAGTAAGATCAGCGATACGGTCGTCAGCTACGCTGCAAAATATCGAAGCAAGAACCGGATCCCAGTGCTGAGCTACATCCACAGCTCGAACATGGTTGTTATTGAACGTCATCAACTGGCGTGCCATTTGCTAGTCCACTCATACACGTCCATTCTACATCTTTAGGCTACGATATCTAGGTCAAGCCAACCAATGGTCGGCTTAAAGCAGGCGAGATCGGTACAAGATGAGAAGCTTGTGGAGGCCATCTTCTTGAGCAACACCCCACAATCCCCTAACACCCCCTCGCCAACCACAACGAACCTCATCGTGGACGCACGACCCACCGCCAATGCTATGGCCAATGTGGCGATTGGTGCCGGCTCGGAAAACATGGAGCACTACAAAAATTGCAAGAAACTGTACCTTGGCATTGACAATATACATGTAATGAGAGATAGCCTTAACAAAGTCATAGAAGGTAATAACGCCAGGATTCACACCTCACCTCACCTCACCTGCCCCTGCATATGGTTGCTAAATGATTTGTCTTCTTTTTCCCCAGCGATACAATCCACCGATACTTCTGGAATAGTGACCAAGATCCAACTCTCCAAAACCAACTGGCTCAAACACATCGGGTCCATCCTTGAAGGGGCAGCGGTGATCGTGAACAACATTGCACAGTCCAACTCCCACGTGCTGGTCCACTGCTCGGATGGTTGGGATAGAACGTCGCAGTTGACGTCACTGGCGGAGCTCTGTCTGGATCCCTTTTACCGCACCATACGAGGCTTTGAGGTATTGGTTGAAAAGGAATGGATTTCCTTCGGACACAAGTTTACCGAACGCTGCGGACACCTTGCGAACGAGAAGAGCTTCCTAGTCAACACCACCACCAACGCAGCAGCCAGCACCTTCAACAACGTCCACCATCGGTACTTCAAGCAGAATCAGGGGCGCTACTCCTCGCCGGTATTCCATCAGTTTCTGGACTGCGTGTATCAAATCTGGACCCAGAACCCTACACGGTTCGAGTTCAACGAACGGTTTTTGATTCAGCTGCACTACCACCTGTACTCCTGCCAATTCGGCACGTTTCTGTTCAACTGTGAAAAGGAGAGAGTCGAGGCGCAACCAGACAAAACCACCTACTCGGTTTGGTCCTACTTCAACTCCAACCCCGAAGACTTCCAGAACCAGGTGTTTGAGCGAGAACGGGACGAGCAAAACCCCGTCATCACCCCGGACACGAAGTACCTGAAATATTGGAGCGGCCTGTTTTGTCGTCGGGATGAGGAGATCAACGAATTTCCTGAAGTGGGGATGATAGAGATGTCCTCCGATCTCAGCTGAACCTTGATGGAATCAGGGTTTGGGCGCATCCGTTACCCCCCCCCCTTTATCTTCCTACCACCTCTGTCTCGCTTAATATCTTTGAAAAGGAGTCTTGTCGAGAAATGCTCGGCCTTATCATTAAACATCACACCACTCAGATCCATCTTGGCCCCTTCATATCCCCACTATACGCATGTCATCTCGATAAACTAGCGAAAGTGTAACTGTAATCCATCACCAGCAGCATGCAGCGGATGGATGGGTGATCCGGATCACAAACAATGGCAGTGGATCGCATTTTCACCGCTCGAACGTGGGGTGTGGTAAACACGATTTTCCCTGTGGGATGGTTTTTTAATATGCTTCATAATGATAAATATGAGCCTTGTGTCAATGCCGACACCCTTGATTGACATCATTCACAAGGGAACTGCCAATTCGAATGATCCCTCGTCGCCTTACTGAATACGATGAGATTACGGTGGGCAATCTGGGAGGGGGGCCTACAATGGCACCACTGAATCAATCCTAAAGAAATAAACCCGAATCTCGCTGAACGAACGATACGACCGCTATCTAATGAGTTGACGAAATCACAACCAACGGGCATTGGCCTTTAGAAACGAGGTGTTTCGCCAGGTTTGTGTTTGCGAATTCCAAGAATCCTTGAGGTGACCTCTTTGTCTCATGCAGAAATGGGTGATTAATTGGATCATGATACATCTGCTAGATCTAGAAATAGCCTTTCTACTTGTGCGGTGAAACAACACAGAAAAATACTTCGCACATAACGACAACAGTCAGAAGCACGTCAGCGGGGAGACTCATTGGCGCTCTGGCGGTTGGCAATCCGGTCTGTATGTTGTGAATGCCGCTGGTTTCATCGATCATGGTGCAAGTGATCGATATTGTTCCTGAAAATACGGGTTTACGATGCCTTCGGCTGCATAAAGTGTCAATCCTCACACTGGAGCCATATTAGTGTTAATTTTCGAAATGCCTAGCAGATTGCGATATTTTGAGACTGGTGTCACATGGGGATGGTTACATATTCCGAGCCAGATTCGAATGGTAACCCGCTCAACCCAATCCCTTGGATAAGAATTTCGTCGAGAATTTTCGGCCAATGGATACAGTTCTTCTTCAGCCAATCCTCCACATGGAAGAAATGAGAATGGAAATTCCACCCATATTGCCAGGGTAGAAATTCGTTGGAAATGATTAGACCTCAGCACGGTTGATTCACTGGAGGGTTGCAATTTGGCTAGAGTCAAACGGTCTAGACTGCCCAGGATAATTTCATTTGCCAACAACTAGGACGACTGCTGTCGAGACTACGTTCCATTTAGAAACCAATATCGATGTTCTCAAAGCAAACGCTGTCTGGCACGAGTGCACGTTGCTCTTCGCTAAAGTGGGAACGGACAATGGTATCCTATGAAACCTGTGTTGCCAGGCTTGATACATTTTCACACCGTCAACTCCAACTGTATGCGCATATATTGTATGCATTTGGAGATGATATCGGTTGTGATTAGGATGGTGATTGTGATATTGATTATGATTGCGAGGTGGCTGATGGCTATTCAGTCCATCATTCTCATCATTGTAACGGAAAAAACCCAGCCATATTGGGTAGATATAGGACAGCTTTCCGGACCAGTCAGTTAAGAGCTGCGATACTTGGATGACATTATACTATATATATTGTGTGACCGATATGGGTGGATCATATTAGAGTTTACCAAAGATAGCTAACAGAATGGTCAATAGGCATGCACGCAAAAGGAGAGCTGAGACATGAATCAATTGAGTAAGACACGAGAAGACAGGGGATAAGTCGGGGAGCACAAGGCGAAATTGCTCCGCACGGGGATTGGTGCTTGAAATTAAGATAAATTCTTGGACTTGAATCATCCACTAAATGATGGCACTTGGTTAAATGATGTACCAATGAAATTCAGTGTCTTCGCCTTTAAAACAAAGAGCCATATAGAGAATGATATTGTTTGTACAACTGGTGAATCCGATTTATTGATGGGCGACATTCAGCAGCGCTTGAAAATCAGTGTTCATCTCGATCGTTTCCAATGGACTAGACGTAGCCAACCTGCATTCACTGGTTCTGAATCTCTGAATCTCTGCTATCTAAAATTAATCCTCCATACCTGAAGCCTGTGCCGACGGGCGCTCACGTGATGATTCGGCATATAAGTAGCCCCTCTCCCTAAAGGCCACCACACGTAATTGTATATTTGCTCTCTTACCTTGTATACATCCACCTTTCCTAAAATAACCTTTTTGATTTAACCAGCCGGTTGATTCTACTCCCATAGAAACATCTTTCTTGTTTATTCTTTACCTTTAGATATATCCCTTGTGTACCAAATCATATGACTCTCGCTTTCTCTAATCGTGCTCTTTCCCACTCTTCGTTCCCTTCACTCGCAGAGAAACGCTCGTTGTCAAGCAAGAAAAGAAACTCGAAGAATCTTTCTCTTGTTGTCCCTAACGGCTGTGGCTTAAACGATGCGACAGGCGGGCCATGCCCGAAAACACCGATGACCTCGATCGCACAGCGGTTCACTGACGTGCAATTGTCCGAGGACGATGTCAGCCCGTGCAAAAAGAGCTCCTACGAATCTGGCCCGGCCTGCGTTTTACCCTACCTGTTTCTTGGTTGCGAGAAGAATGCCCAAGACAAGGAGATGCTGGTTGCAAATAATATTCATTACATCCTCAACGTGGCGAAAGAGACCCATTCCCCGTACATCAATGGGATAGCTTCACCCACTACTCCTTCAATAGTATCACATACAATCCAACTAGATATGGACCATAAACCCTCCGAGACTTCATCCAGGACGCTTCGATACAAAAATCTCGCCTGGGGCCATAACGAAGAGAACATTCTAGCGTCGCTGCACGATGCTTTCTCATTCATTGATGAAGCTCGCTCCAAAAAACTTGGAATTCTTGTCCACTGCCAGCTTGGCGTATCACGTTCTGCCAGCCTTATTATCGCCTATGTGATGCGCGCCCAGCGATTAGGAGTCAATGAGGCCTACGATTATGTGAAATCGCGAAGCGGCTCAATATCCCCCAACATGAGTCTAATATGTCAACTCGTTGAGCTGGAGAAGTCGCTCCAGCTGGCTCCTTCGGGGAAGAAGGAATCCTCTGACTCCGTACACTTCCAGCAGATGCAACCAGACCGGAAAAAATCCGCGCTGTGCATATAAATCTCGGAGTGTAGCACTTTCGGAACGCACTTGCGCCATCATGTTTCGGAGAGATACCCATACGACGGATGCTCCCAAACCGCGTCTGTATGCACACGGGACAAGTGCCCGATTACAATCAATCGACGAATTGCTTTTGCTCATCACATGTAAATACTTTGATATACTCATGAACCCAAAGGTTGCGAAGATCTATCGGAGTCGTGCTAACCTAGAAGCTGGTCCTAGTGGCTCCGATACGGACCTTTAACTGCCTCCCTTGTTTGAAAATATATATTGCTTTCATCCGTTTGTGTTTGCCCCAGCTGACAGTCTTGCTCTTGCAACTATCAAAGCTGTGGAGATTCAAGATGTATGCATTGTTCAAATAAAACCACATCGTACTTTCGAAACCGATCTCGATCGATATGGTGTATGGGGGAAGTTGTCATGCTGCATGCATATTTCTCCACCGGGAATTGTGAGGAAGCCCATTGACGATCTGTAGGAGAATTTGTGTAAATGCATTCCCAATCAGTCGCAGGGCCATGGTTACTCATGTGGCATTGACTCGAAACAACAAGAATAGTAGTTTAGCATCATTGGTAATTCATGTGTGGATCCTTACACCCGCTTCATATCGGCCGGCGCCAAGATTACGTGAGGTGAGTCCTTGCTATGAAATCGATACAACTGATGGCTAGGTTAGCAGTTAAACGCATCACAGGCCTTTGCCAAGAGTCAGTTGGCTGAACGAAAAGCACGGATCTTGCAATCCAAGCGATCCAGTGAAGTCGGAGCCATGGGTTGAGGCTCCTGATGCCGCCAGCTCCAGCGTCCGAGCTAATCGACCCGTATGACCTGTTTGTTGATGGGCGGCAATAGACTTTGTAAATGTTGTCCCACCAAGTGTTCATTGGTTGTTTGATGTCAGCATTGGGAGCGACTCGATTCTCACCAAGAATTCGTGTGGCTCTCATCTAAAATTCGGCTCAGCCAAGCCAGCGTGTTGATGATCATTCCCATCAGGTGATTGGGTGCACGACACGATGGAAGTTCGCTGAGGACGGTGAGCTCACAGAATAGGGAACACCCCGGTATTGACGATCAATATTGCGGGCCCAACGTGCTTGTTCATTTGCATCATGGTTGATTGCTGCATCCAACAAGTGCTATTTTGGGCTTGGGTGACAAACCCATGACCCTCTTACTCATGCGAAGAGTCGATTTCGCGCATCCTTGCTTATGCAACGACAGCGTATAAAAAAGAGCACGGTAACCAGTGGCACTTCCAACATACGCCTCCATCATGAAACTTCAGTGGATCCCCCTGGTTGCTACTTTACTGGCATCTGATAGCCTGTCCCAGACAACCGCGCCGGCCGCCACCACCACTGGCCTCACCACCTCAACCCCAACGGCCACTTCTCAAGGAGTGCTCCCTAGTATTTGGAACCGAGTGACCTCGGGTATTGGTGCGGTCCCCTCCAATGTTAGAAACGCTACGGAGGGGATTCTCGGGAACTCCGGTGACCGTTCCACATATTCTGCCGGCGTGGTTATCCTAGCTGGCAGTGTGATTACATACCAGTTGCTTTAGATTTCCCTTCTGTGCACACCATCCAATCAGTATCCAGATGAATCCTCTATCCTTGTAAATTTGAGTATTTTGCATCTGTTGCATCTGTTGAATCCAATAAATCCCTCGCGCTTCTGCACTGTTCCAACCGCGACGTGCCGATCCTAAATAGGTGTTCAAAAGTCACATATCCCACATCGAACCTGCCAAACCAATCCGGAAGGTCCATAGGCTTCCGTATGCGAAGTGAGTCTTCTGATTTTCAAACTCGTCGATCATGCTGTGGTCGTGGGAGAGGTTGTACGCATGTCATGCCCGACCTCTCACCAAGGCATCGTTGCCAGTGAATTGTAACATAAGGTTTCGTCTAGATCGCTAGTTTATCCACGTTGAAGATGAGGAGTCATGAAACGTTTCATAATCTTCTCGCGTCACTCGATAGGATCATAAATCCCTCAAGTGCCTTGGAGAGGGCAGTTTCAGAATGGGTGGAGCTATATAAACACCCCAGACTCATTCCGGAGGCGTCGCCTCGCTCCCTCCCTCTCCTCCTTCCCAACCCCTTTCTCTCCAGTCACTCTGGTTTTGCCCGGGCCTAGCTAGCAATGCGAACCATACCAATTATCTTTGCACTAACCCTTCTACTTACCTGCTCCAATGAAGTGGTGAATAGTCAAGGGGCCCAAGGAAGGCAGCAGGCGAAGACTCCGGCATCCACAGGAAAAAGCTTCACCTTACCAAAGTGTGACTTGATCCGCGCTCGACGTGAGATCCGCCAGTTGAGTGACAAGGAGAGACAGCAATTCATCACTGCCTTGCAGAAAATGAAAAGAAGTGGGAGTTACGAGAGGGTGGCCAATATACATGCACAAGTATTTGAGTTGATCCACAACAACCCAATGTTTTTCCCTTGGCATCGCAAATTCCTCTACGATTTCGAGGTCGCCATCAGGGAGGTCGACCCCGAAGTCACCATCCCGTACTGGGTAGCGTTTCTCAAGCTTTCTGGAATCCCTTTGGGATGCATTCGGCGCTAGATGACTTAACGCTTTGCATTTTCATCGTAGGACTGGTCACTGGATTCTCAAGATCCGCAAGACTCCGTGGCATTCTCGTGGTTTGGTGGAAACGGTCGCAAAGTCGATAGATGTATTGACGGGCCGTTCCAAAATTGGACGATCGTTGATCCCACCATCAACGCTAGAAGGTGCCTGAAGAGAGAGTTCAGTAACGGAGACAAGATCGAGCCTTTTGTGGCTCCAGAGCTGATCAATCGTGATATTAAACTGGCCAAGACGCACGAAGACTTAAGGGCCTTGATTGAGGTTGACCCTCACGGGAATGTTCACACTGGGATCGGTGGAGACATGTCAGAGCACTGGAGTGCCCAAGAGTAAGTATTTGCCACAGATCTCCTACGAATACTCAGTGATTGATTCATCTTGTTTAGCCCGTTCTTCTGGATGCACCACGCCTTTGTTGATCGGATATGGGAAAGGTGGCAGTTGCAGCATCCAGAGGTTGCTAGTGACTACCCAACCACCTGGGGAGGTCAGCACGGCTCCCTCAGAGATCGTTTTCCCGGACTCACCGGGAATGTGGGCCAGATGTTGGATACAAAGAAGCTGTGCTACAGGTATTCCGAATCACCTAGTGACAATATCAGTGCGCTTGGCGATGCCGAAGAGGAACAAGTCGTCGAATCAGAGGACAAAAATGTGCTCCAGCGTCGTTCAACCGTTGACTTCGATTGGCCAGAAGGGTTGGAGGGGAAGATCGATAACGGTCAAACGACTCTTGAGCCTTCAGCCATAGTTCAGCCTGAAGTAACCAATGACCAGGTTTCATCACAGATCAATTCTGCGCCACAGGCGGACCCTGCATCGGAGAGCTCTTCGAAGGTTCAGGACCTATTTACCAGTCACGGCTTGGAGGGAGAGCCTAATGAACATGTCTACACCGAGCCCACTCGAAAGGTTGCTGCCGAGGACAAAACCTCACCCAGTAAATACAAGCTCCGCAGACCAGGACCACTAACGGAAAAATGGATCAAGATGATGGGTTTCGACAGGTCTAAAGTACGAAAGGCTGAGGCACGCCATGCTTCCGCCATCGAGCAGTTGAACCAGAATGAAGGCTACGTATCGCCCATCTGTCCCGCCAAATGGAAAAAGACCATCGACGAAGCGGCCCAATTCACTAGGAAGTATGTACGTGATAACTACTTCAAGATCCCAATAGAGGAGGTGAAGAACTATTCCAAAACCACATTTGACGTAGAGCACGATGGTGGGAACCGATTCTTCAATGCGAAGAGCTTCTTTACCCCGGGCTTCTTTTCGTCCAAAGGATTCGGATTTAACCCAGCCAAATATCTACCACATGGCCAGAAGGTCAATTATCATTACTAGAGATGTGCACACGCTGTTCACTCCGTGCTTCATTAATAAATATATGGTAGAACCCATTCCCGAGCCTTTTGGCCATCACATCTGGTTCTACTGTTCCCTCCAACTGGGAATACCATCTGTGAACCGAGTAGTACCGGCGCTCATACAACTAGTGTGTATTAAGTTGTATGAATGATTGGTGGTCAGTCAGGGACGCTCCCACTCCGCCCAGCCATCCGTGTACCCCACCCAGGACCAATGCCAAATTTGAGGACCAGCCATTTTCCCCAGATCTGACTGGGCAGACAGGGTTGGGGACTTGAAGCATCTCGAGGCATGTCCCCCCCACGGAACCTATCGCCAGGGAATCCCATTCTTTGTAGACCTTGGGGCGGAGAAGCTCGATCCGTTCCCCAGCAGCATTGTGCTTCATACGCGGCCGTGCTCAATACTCGATCTTCCCCAATGCCTTCAGTGGATCAGGAATCCATCCTCTCCCACTTGGGGCACGTCACAAACAAATCGGTCGGACCCCTCCCCCCCCCCCACAACTCCGAGTACATGGTGATCTCGACTTCTGGCCGAATCGCTCCCGACCCCCCTCAGGTCCACTCACGACAAAACTGGCGGGCATCGGTAAAGAATGTCGCGTTACCCGGAACGGAACACCCCTGGTCTGAAGTTCCCGTTCAATAGACTCATTCCACCGTGCCATTGGTCATGGCTCCAGGTGGTGCCGTGTTGGTTTTGATCAATTTGTCACCTAAGGCTCATAATCTGGGCAACGTTGTCCGGATCGGCCACTCCACGCCCCACGAAAGATCACAAACCTGGAATTCATCGGACAATCTGCTGGCATTCAGCTGGTGTTTTTCCTTCAAATGGTTTGTTGCGATTTTCGGGGGAAGTAGCGGGTGGCGGAACAGCGAATTCGGTAGGAAGGCTAGTTGGCCTGGTCTCCTCCTGAAAAATGGGTCTGCTTGTCTGCCAAATGGCTGGTACCTGAGTTGCGGAGAGTGGTAAGCTTAGAGAAACTGGGGATTCAGCCGATGTTATGATGGCGTTCTGCTGGCCTTTTGTTGATTTTTTCCTCTCAGGGTACATGCACCGATCTCAGCAGCTGCTCTGTTGCCTGGCGACAAGCCCGGATTACCCATGGCCCAGCACACCAGGTGCCCAAGTACCCCCCTGCTACCAAGCTCACTGGCACTCGAAATGACTTTGGCGGTTTTATCAGCATGGTCAGAGTTGGGTTTGCCAGGGACATATCACCAGAATAGCATATACCCAAGACACGGGGAATCTCAAGTCTGTCCAAAGGCCCACAGGCTCTTTACACCCTTCGGCACATATCTCCCACCCCCCCTTTTTTTTGCCAAGATTGTGCGCAATCACCAAGGCCACTTTTGCACGCACTATATTATGGGGTGAACACCCACATAATCAACATCTCCCCTTGGTCAATGCCAATGTTGCCATGAATATTCCCATAGGTGATGGGCCCTGCCTGGTCACTCTGGTCGTAACAGTTTTGGTGATGTTGGAAGTGGTTGGGGGAGCAAGTAGATTATGTGGTTCTCACCTCATCATTTGCTGAACATAAAAGTGGTATTCGCACCTTTACACAGTCTTGGCAAAAAAAAAAACCCATGCAGAATATGCCAAGGAAGGTCCCAAGTGCATGTGTGCAAAGTTCTGGGCTGCTTGGACCACGTTGAGGAATTCCATGCTCTGGGTACCCGATGATTTGGTTCAAACATTCCGAGTGGCCTCCAACAAGGAATCTGGTTGGAATTCTCAAAGATTTGTAGGTGATGTTCCAAGTGACCAAGTTTGGCAAATATTTGGGAGCAACCATGAGATTTTGCAACACTCCCACTTGACTGAACATTCATATTACCCAGCCTCCATTGTGTTCCAAGATATTCAAGTTTGTCTCTAGCCAATGGTTTGGCAGATATGTCCGCATTCATTTTGTCTGCAGGATGGTAAGCTAACTCAACCAAGTTATTCTCAATAGCTTCCCATATGAAGCAATCTCCAATGCCACTGTGGTGGACTCCAGTACCCAAAGCCGGATTTCCACCTGATGGTATACATCCTTTATACTGTGAAATAATGCAGCAGGGGCTTTTGCACACAACATAACTTGGTAAAGAGCTTTCTTAGCTGCATTGCTTCTTTTGTAGCCTCAGAGGCTGCTCTATACTATGCCACTGTGGTGGAAAGTGTTGTAAGAGACTTGGAGATATTGGAAGTGATTGGAAGAACAAGTAGATTATGTGGTTTTCACTTTATGATTTATTAAGTGTAAGAGTAGTATATATACTTTTACATAGTTTTAGTATAGCAAGCATGTAGAATAGCTTTAGGAAGGTCCCAAAAGCATGTGTGCAAAGCTTGGAACTGATTGAACAACGTTGAGAATTTTCATGTCCTGGGTAAATATTCCAAGTAAATCCCAACAAGGAATTTGGTCAGTATTCTCTAGGATTTGAGGGTCATAATCTAAGTGACTAAGTTAGGTGAATATTTAGGTGGAATTCCAAATTCTTACAACACTCCCACTCAGCTAAATGCTCATACTGACTAGTCCTAATTTTGACCTAAGATATTCAAACTTGTCCCTAGCTGATGGTTTGGTAATATGTCTGCAATCATTTCATCTAAAGGACAGTGGGCTAAGTTAACCAAGTTATTCACTATAGCTTTGCATACAAAATGATGTCTAATTTCTATGTGCTAAGTTCTAGCATGAAAAGTTGGGTTTCTACCCAACTGTATACATCCTTGATTATCCTGAAATAAAGTAACAGGCATCTTTTGACATAAGCCTAAACCTTTAAAAAGCTTCCTTAGCCACATTGCTTCTTTTGTAGCCTCACAGGCTGCCATATACTCTGCCTCTGTGGTGGAAAGTCCTATGGTTGGTTGCTTTCTTGAATTCCATGAAATCCCTCCTTTACAGTGAAGAAAGGTGTATCCTGTGGTGGATCTTCTGTCTTCCAAATTCTGTCCCCAATCAGCATCAGAGTATCCCACAAGATCCTGCTCTGAATCCTTATAAGTGTATCTTGAGCAGATACTGGCAGCTCCTTTTAGGTATCTAAAAATCTGCTTAATTGCTGCAATATGAGTTTGCCTAGATTGGACATCTTGTACTCTTTAGATAGACTGGATCTAGTCTCTTCCATTGTTTCCAGGTTATTGGTGGCTGTAATAAGATCATCCACATATAGAGCTAATAGAACTGGATTGGCTTTATCTGGCTAATAATATATACCATAATCAGCATTACTTCTTTTGATGCTCAGAGATTTGAAGTAAGAATCTATTTTGCAATTCCAGACTCTTGGTGATTGTTTGAGTCCATATAGGGACTTTTTAAGCTTGCAGACCAAATGGGGGTTATCTTGGTCAGCAAACCCATCAGGCTGGTCCATATACACGTCCTCATCAAGTTCTCCATTCAAAAATGCAGCTTTTAAATCCATTTGATGAGTAAAGAACTTATATTTGGCTGCAATAGCCAATATTGATCTGATGGAATTAAACTTGGCTACTGGTGCAATGGTATCAGTATAGTCAAGTCCTTTTGTTTGAGAATTTCCTTTGGCCACAAGTCTTGCTTCAGATATTTTAACTGTACCATCACCCTTGTATTTTGTCCACAAGACCCATCTGCATCCAATTGGTTCTTTGTTGATTGGTAATTTGACTAGGTCCCAAGTTTGGTTTTCCATTAGGGCCTGATATTCCTCAGTCATTGCAGATCTCCGAGACTTTCACTGAGGGCTATTGAGGGCCTCTTTTATAGTCAGGGGCTCATCAATATGGACTGCATAGGCATAGGCTAAGTTTGCACCCACATTGATAGAGTAATTTGCTATTTCTTTTCTGGTTGGACCTCTGGGCATTTGATACTGGAACAATCACTTCTGGGATATTCCTGGGCACTGCTTCAGGCTGAACCACGGTTGTAGAGTCCTCTGGAGTGAAAAGATTTTTATTGTTTTGCTCTGACTCAATCATAACAATTGGTGTACTTGAGATCAGATTTCTGTCATCATCTGAAGTCATTTTTTGTAAAAGTCTTACTTTTCATCAAACAACTCTTTGCTGGACTTGATCAGCTTCTTTACTTTAGTATTGTAGAGCTTGTATGCTTCACTCTGATTGAAGTAGCCCAAAAGTATGCATTTTACACTTTTTGGCCCATATTTTGACTGATTTACAGGCAGTTTCTTGGCATATGCCATACACCCAAGTATTCTTAGATGTTCTGCACTTGGTCTGTATCCATTCCATGCCTCAAATGGAGTAGAATCATGAGGTATTATATTATAACTCCTATTTTTAAGTACACAGCTGTGGCAACTGATTCCATCCAACCATGGCTATAAACTCCCTGAGCTTAGACAGAGCTTCTTCCTTTCTCTCCATGAAGTAGACCCATGTGTATCTTGTAAAATCATCTATAAAAGGGATTAAATAATTTATCCTACCCAATGATAAATTCTACATAGGCCCACACAGATCTGAGTGAATTTGATCTAATTTTTTCTTAGTTTTGATTATGAATGGTTGTCTGGCTTATTTTGCACATATGCATGCTTCACAGTGCTCCAAACTAGATGGGGGATCAATTTTTACTCCAGAATTTAGCAGATCTATGATCAACTTGGGCAAATAAGCAAAACTGATTTGTCTAAACTCCTGTGCTAAAGCACTGGTGTTTCTTCATTTAAATTACTTAGATTGGCTTCCAGATATGATGGAATATAGTCAACTTATTCAGATTCTGATCTCTGATACCCAATGCAATATGAGCACCATTTTGATCAGTGTTCCTGCATCAAGAATTGTCAAAGTTGAAACTGAGTCCTTTTGCTGCAGACTTACTTACAGATAGTAGGTTCTTGACTATTTCTGGTACATGGAGTACTTCTTTAAAGATTAGTGTGTGGCTTCCTTCACTGCTCCTAAGGTTTACTTGGACAGTTCCTTCTCCCACTGCATCAAGTGCTTTATTGTCACCCATGAAAACCCTCTAAATTGGAATTTCTTGATATTTGGTAAAAACTTCTTTTTAGTGTGTAAACTGTTCAGATGCTCCAGAGTCAACATACCACAACTGAGAATCCTTGATTGTTATCACTTGTAGTGCAGATATGAAAACTCTATCTTCAGTTGTTGCAGCACTTCCATGTTCAGGCTTTTTCTGCTGACTATCTTTCTTCATCAGGCACCAGTCTGAGGTGTGTCCTTTCCTTTTGAACTAGTTGAAAAATAGGTTGCTATTGCCCTTGAAAGGTCTTAGGTATATCCTTTGTTGCTTATTATTGCTCATCAAAGCATTTTCTTCTTCCTTCTTATTGGTGCTTGATGTTCTGAATTCTTTGTTCAGGAGCCTTCCATGTATATAATTTAAGGTCAAATATACAGTTCTGCACTCTGGGACTGATACAAGACCCTGAAGCCTGTCTTTAAGGCTATTCAGGATGGTTACTATCACATCCTCATCAGTAAGTGGTATGCCAACATATTCCATCTCATCCACCGGCAGGGTAATTCTGTTGTAAGATTTTTCATTTCTTCTCCTGGCAGCATCTTTGTAGTAAAGAATTTTTGTCTAAGATACATTTTATTGGCAACTGAACATGACTGGTAGGGTCTTCTAATGCCTTCCAGGCATTCTTTGCTGTTTTGCTGTTGAGCATTGAATTAGCAATTTGTCTTTGACATTAAGGCAAATACAGTTTAAGGCACTTTATTCTTTCTTCTGGTACCTTAAGGCTCCCTCTCCCATGTTTTTAGGAGGGCATTCCTCTCCCCTGACAATATCCTAAAGGCCTCTTTCTTGTAGCAGCATCTTCATCTTTGCCATTCACACTTGGTAGTTAGATGCATCTAACTTTTCAGAAAAGGAAAAAATTCCAGTAATAGCAGTAGTAGACATTGCATAGAGTGACAGCTTGGGGCTCATAACCTGCTGTAAGAGTCTTGGAGATATTGGAACTGACTGGGAGAACAAGCAGATTATGTGGTTTTCACTTAATGATCAATTGAATGTAAAAGTAGTATTTATACATTTGCATGGTCATGGCATAACCAAGACATAGAATAGACTTTTGAAGGTCCCAAGAGCATGTGTGCACAGCTTGGGGCTGCTTGAACAGCTTTGAGAATTTTCATGTTCTAGGTACCTGATATTTGGGTGAAAATATTCTACATAAATCCCAACAAGGATTTTGGTCAGTATTTTCTAAGATTTGAAGGTAAGGATCCAAGTGAATAAGTTAGGTAAATATTTAGGTGAGGTTACAAATTTTTACAACAGAAAGTGCTTAGGTTGGGTGCTTTCTTGAGCATTGCAACAAGCTCTGTTCCAGTAAGGGTGGTGTTGTATCCAAGAGAAGAGTGTAATAAAGCTCTTGAATGAGTGAACTGAACCTAAGTGATAACTAAGTGCAGAATCTTACAATTGTCAAGGGTAACAGAAATATTAGCAGAGAAGTTCTGGGCTAATATTGGTTTTGTATATAGTTGAGTAGGGTTATAAATGCAACCAAGTAGGTTTGTTATGCAGGCTAGGCTTGGTGCTTTTTGGAATGCTAGATATGCCAGGCTTGGGTGGAAACTAGCACAGCATTGCTGAATTCTTAGTTTTGCTGAGGTACAATCTTAATTTCATTGAGACAAACGCTAAACCAAAAGGTGCAGTAATCTTTATTTATATTTTCCTGATCAAGTTGAATTAGTAAGCGCCAAGAGACTGGACTAATTGAAATCTGTTGGGGTGTTGATAGGTGCATAAGATAAAGGAAAAATTGCATCATTAATCAGCTGATGTCTTGGTAACTACTAAGTGATTGGATAGATCTCAGATGACTAATCCTTTGGAAAGGCTTAGCAGATCAGTTGAGGTTGTAATGACCACATGAAAATTGATCAGGTGTGACAGCTAAAAATAGCTTCTGAGAAGTGATAAAATAAACCATAACAGAGATTAGTTATGTTTGGGTTAGGGAGAATCAGCTAGGGTACTAGATTTTCTAATGGAGTGAAATTGACTAAGTTGTAAATGTTGAAGCACAACAGTTGTGTACTGTGGCCAACCTTGTGTCTTCTGAGTTTTGTCCCCTATCAGCATCACAGTATCCTGGAAGTGCCTGTTCCAGATTCTTATTGGTGTACTTTAAGCCAACATCAGCAGTTCTATTTTGGTATCTCAAAATCTGCTGAGCTGCTGCAACAAAATCCGATCCATTTTTTGATTATGTTGCTACTGCCCAATAAGATTTATTACACAAATAATGGCAACAAAAGGCTACAAGCCTTTACTCCTAGCTGACAACAGTTGAGAGCCATCTTGCAGAGGACTTGAATAAGTTAGAGTAAGCTTGGAATACTAGGCACAGAAGATCCAAATGACTCTCATATTAAACAGTGTTCTGCACCAGATTATATATCAGATGTATCTTTGGGACCTTCCCAGTGAGAATTAGTAAGCATTCTGTGGGCAGAAGCACTATATTCTGGCAAATATAAAGCACACAGTATGAGTTTCAAGCACTGTCTAAAACTGAGGGTAATATCATCTGGTTCCATGTGTTATTTACTAGAAGTAGACATGACAAAGCACTCTGGGCTGAGAATCTTCTAGAATACAGTAGAGTAGATAAGTGTATGGCAGGCTAGGCCTATATATAACAGGATTGTCAGAGATAAGGATGTATTACATCTTGTATAAAGCCATGTAAATGGTGTGCATAGCATGAAGCAAATAATATCTGATGAAATGCATCACATTGGCTGATAAATTCAGAGGAGAGTCACAAATAAGAGAAAACAGCAGAATAGGCTAATAGTCAAGATATTTATTAATATACAGTGTAATTACACAGGATGACATCCAATGAGAGAAATGTCTCTGGAGCATTATAACATTATATAATCAAGCTGGCCCCTATTCTGAGCAATATAGGTACAATTTAACAAATATACCAGTAGCTAGATCCCATCAATAGGATTATGGCAAAGCTTAAAGCCCTGGATAGAGTTGTAGAGTGCCAGATGGATTAAGCACTGCAAAATGGCTGACACTATGTAGCACTATCAGATGGAGTATGTCTAGTAACTAGATGCTTCATTTCAGCCAATGATACATCTTACATAGATCAACATTGAGCTCCATAGGTCACATCTGGATTTGTCTATGCTTTAGTTGGCCAAGATTTCTTGAGCAGTTGTCTGGCTGGTTTTCCACTTGTGCAGCCTTACAGAGCTTCAAACCAGCTGAGGATCAATATTCACTCTGGAGGATAGCTGATTTTGTTGTTCAAGTGGTTGAAACTGGCATATCCAATTCTCCAATGCCAAAGTATTAATGTTTCTTCATGAAGGATCCTTGAGTTAAATTCCAGATATGATGGAATATAGGCTTACATGTATATCCTCTGATCTCCAGGAACAAATGTGTGGCATTCTGATCATTTGCACAATACACTGAATTTCCAGACCTATAATTGAGTCCTGTTGCTGCAGTCCTGCTTATAGATTATAAGTTCCAGTCTTTAAATGCTTGCTTAGCCACATTACTGATCATGTAAGAATTATTAACCTTCCCCACAACCTTTTGAAGAAACTGTGATGGTGTTTTGCTGCTGTTGCTGCCAAACAGAAAAATAAGCTTGAAAGCATTTACAAGGACCTTTAGCAGGATTTCCATGGCATCCCAGCTATCTTAATGCAGTCTACACCAATCTGAGTGGACTCAACTGGTCAATTCCTGCAGACATCATAATTAGAAGTAACTTGGTGGTGCCTCCAGAGCAATATGGCAAACATATAACATTAAGCATAGCCCCACATTCAAAAAGCAGCTCCATCAAAATCCACCATTCAATGAGAATTTCTGCTGTAATGCCTATTTTGCATGACTTTGTTGGGAACCCCTTGTCTCTGTGCCACTGCTCACTCATTATTTCATATATATATGTCCTGACCTTTAGCTGGCAATGCATGGTCTAGCACCACATCTGCTAGTCTTTGCAATGGATTCTTGAGGTGTTCAAGTGCATTTTCTTGAGCACTGCTCTTGAAGAAGTGCTGCAACCTCTTGATATGCCTATTAATGTTCCAAAACTCCACTGAAGGAATTGTGAGTGTCTTTTGAGTTCTTGACATTGTTGCTTTGTCTGTAGGTTTGAACTCCACTCTGTTTGCAATTGAGGGTGCAGAGGCAGTGGTAGACAAATTGCTTCTCTCTGTAAACACATCTACCTTAATGGAGTGTAGCTCAACAGGCTACACTTCCAGCACTAGAAAAAACAGCTGGTGTCTTGTTTGTTATTCTTCTTGGCTATGATGTGATGCAGCCTGTTTGGGGCTGATGGTGTTAATTGGTGATAACTGCAGGTTTTTGTCCAGGCTTCTCTGTCTCTGGCTTGGATAGATTTTTTTTCTCTACCTCTACCACTATCACTGCCAGGAATATCACTGCAACTTCACTGTAGTGCTTCTTGTGCTGTACTCTGTTTTCTCCTAAATGAACACTGCACTGCTGAATCCATTTCTGCTTGCTTGTTCCCTGCCAGCACTATCCTGGCAACCTAACATTTCTTAGCTGCTTGCTTGGAACTATCAGCCCTGCTTGTGTCAGGCTTCTGAGAGAGCTGCAGGCTCTTGTTGCTGTCAAGTGGTTCACTGCTACTGTGACCAAGTGCTTCTAGTGTTGTACTTTGTTTTCTCCTTGAGAAATGATGAACTGGTGCCTCTGTTTTTACCTGCTTGTGCCATAATGGCTTTCTATTGGAAACCTGATGCTTCTTTGCCACTTGTTTGGACCTTCCAGCCCTGCTTGTGATAGGCTCCTGAGAAAGCCACAGGTTTTATCATTGTCAAGCCCTTCACTTCTGCTGTGATGAGTGCTTCTTGTACTGAACTACATTTTCTCTGTGATAATTAATGCACTGCTGTATCTGTTTCTGCCTGTCTATCCCTAACTGGAACTCTCCTGGCTAATTGATGTTTCATTGTTACTTTTCTGGAGCTTTTGGCCCTGCTTATGGTAAGCTTTTAAGGAAACCGCTGCTTTTAACCATGGTACCCCTGTACTTCTGCCTTTGAGTGTTTCTGCCATTCTTGAGATACTTTCTTAGCATCCCAATGTATGCTCAAAATCTGTTTGCTTGCTTGAATCCAGGATAATGCTCATAAAACAGGCCAAGTTAATTCTGCTTAGCCTTGAGCTCCTGATGGCCCCATTGTATGCAGGCCTTAAGCTGATGCTGCACTTGACTTCTAACAGCTGCTTGAATATTAGCCAGCTCTTCATGACTGCACTCAACAGCCTCACAGATCTTCAAAGTCTTTTGATTATTGGGCTGGGATATAAACACCACAGCTTCTCCCTCCCACGCTGTGAGGGGTTTCTGTATGAGCTTTATCTTTTGGCACTGTTGTTGTGCTTCAAAGACTGTACAGTGTTCTTCTGCTGTAACATTGAGAAGTGGCTTAATTCTTGGGTGTGACTTTGCGCTAATTGGGTTTCTTATTTGCAGCAAAACTACTGAGTTATCTACCTTGAGTATTGATTGCTCTACATGTGCTATCCACTCATCCTGTCTCTTGACTATTTCCTGATTTCTCTGGGGCATTGTATCTATCATATTAGCCACTGTATCTAATTGCCTCATTAATGACTTAGTCTGAGCTGACTACATATTTTGTAATACCAGTAGTGGTGATGTTATGACAGCCACTTGCGGGTCTTCAGCCATGGTCACTGCAATTGCAACATTCTCATCTGTGTGAGAATCATAATCAGATTGTAGCTCTGCAGAGATTCATAGAGAAAAAGTCCATTTGGCTATTGTAACAAGCATCTCAGTCATGAAGCACACAGATAGCATACAAAGTATTATAAGGATCACAGCCAGTATGTTGCTACACAAGTCATATTTGACCATTCTTCAGTCACTATAGTACCATCAATATCTTGCCTGCCACCTGATATGTCAATAATAACACTTAGCTGTACTTGTAACCTTGAATAAACCAAGTCAGGTGAGCTTGTGCCATCTTTGGGCTTGCCTTGTCCTTCTAAATACGGCATACAGAGTGATAGCTCTGAAGAAGTAGGCTCACAGGTGGATTGTGAGCCCATCCCCCTATCAACAGTTCCTGGCATGAGCTCTGCAAAATGACAATATATAATGAGACAACACCTGTGAAAAAAATTGACAAGGATACTCTATGGAGCCAAGTGAGACCAAAAATCCATCAACTGGTGAATGATGTGATGTGGTGTTCAAAGAAGTAGTGTGTTTCCACAATCATTACCAATGGGGGTTTTGAGGATTTACTACTACTTCTTGCCAAAAACATTGTGGGATGTAACATACAATGTACATGGTACAAATGGAAAACCATCATGTTGCTAGCATCATATGACCCAGACACCATCCTGATACCTGCCTGTACTAACATTTGCATGGCATTTCTATCAGAAACCCTATGAGAAATTATTGTTATGATCCCATCAAAATGCCATCACAAAGTTAAAGTCCAATGACTAAGAGGTACTGATTCTGGCAGGATGCTGTGCAGAGATCATTGAAGAATAATTGCACCGCAAATATCACAAAAAACTTAGCCAACATTTTCCATCTCAACAACATATTAATGGCATTAGGCTGGATCCCTGCAAATTTGCTCACTTTCTAATCCCAAACACTCAATTACCTCCTATGTTTGTGCACATTGATTGGATATTGCCTCTTTTTCACACTCCTTACTTCCTGATTCAACCAATTTTCTTACTTTTTATGCATACAAAATGAATTATTTCCATTGAAACTTCAGTTATACCTCAATTGCCAATTGTATTGACCTATACAAGTCCCTATTCCCAAAACCAACATTAAGCTCAACCCTGCACCAAACATGTAACTCCATTAAGATCCACCACTCAATAAGTATTTCTGCTGTAACACTCTGTTTCCATGACTCCAGCAGGAGCCCAATGGCTTTGTGCCACTGTTGATTCACTGGTTTCCACACAACCTGGTCTTCAGCTGGCACTACAAGGTCTAGCACCTCATCTGCCAGTCTTTGTAATAAATCCATGCAATATTTAAGTGCATTTACCCAAGTAATACTCTTGAATAAGTGCTGCAACCTCTTGGTGTGCCTATTAATGTTCCAAAATTCCACCAAGGGAATTGTGATAGTTTTTAAGCTCTTCAGTATGTAGCCTTATCTGTCATTTGGATCTCCACTCTGTCAACAATGGAGGACATGAAGGCTGTAGTGGATGGATTGTCTTTCTCTGCAAACCCATATATCTTGCTAGGGTGTAGCTCAGCTGTGTTATGATCTACAACTTGAATGTTGAAGTTAGATCCATTTCTAGTCAAATCAATTAGTTATATGTTTAGCCTTTCAGTATATCAGTATTACCTATCAAATCAGTAGCATTTGTCAGCAAATGAATCAGCAGATCCTTATCAGACAGAAATAGATATATTAAGCAGGATCTTATAGGAGGATGATGATGCAATCAAATGAGTCATCAGCCACAGCCTACATTAGGAAATACAATTAGTCAGTAATTGATCTAGCAAAGTGTATATAAGGAGCTGCAGGAACCTCAATAAAAATCAGTTCAAGTTTTAGTGAGTACAATACTAGCTAAACTTGCTATTCCTCTACAGCTCTTATACCAAGACTTGTAACAACTGCCTGTGCTTCCAACTCTTGTGAAAATAGCTGTTTTCTTGTTGGTAATTCTTCTTGTCTATGATGAGACTCAATCTGTCTTGGGCTTAGAGTACTAATTGGCAAGAACTGCAGTTTCCATTGTATGCTTCCCTGTCTCAAGCTTAGGTAGATGTTTTTCCCTTTACCTCTTCCTTTATCACTGCCTGGTATTTCACTGCTACTTTGTCTGAGTGCTTCTTGTAATGAGCTACATTTTCTCCTTGATAAACTCAGCTCTGAGGCATCTGTTTTGGCCTGCTTGTCCCTTGCTGGCACTATCTTGGCAACTTGACATTTATTTATCACTTGTTTTTAGCACTTAGCCATAGTTGTGGGGGGGCTCCTGAGAAAGCTGCTGGCTTTTATCACTGCCAGGTCCTTCACTGCTATGTTGACTGAGTGCTTCATCAGTAGTAAAAAGCTTTTTCTTGCTGAATTCTGTGCCAGTGCATCTGTGTCTGCCAGCTTGCCCCTTATTGGCACTCTTCCAGCACCTGACATCTATTTGATGCTTGCTTAGAGCTTTCAGCCTTGCTTGTGATAGGCTCTTGAGGAAGCCGCTGGTCTTTAGCCATGGCATCCTTCTTCTGCCTTTGGTAGTTTCTGCTATTCTTAAGATACTATCTTAGCTTACCAATGCTGACCCAAAATCTGTTTGCCTGTTTGAATCTAGGATAATGCTCATGGAACATGTCAAGCACATTCTTCTTTGCCTTCAGCTCCAGATGATCCCATGGTATGCTGGCCTCAGAGTGATGGTGTGCTATACTTCTGACGGTCTATTGAATATTATCCTGCTCTTCATTAATACTCCAAATGGCTTCACTGATCTGTAATATCTTTTAATTTCTTTGCTGTGGTATGAACACCACATTATCTCCCTCCCATGCTGTGATAGGTTTTTCTGTGGGCTCCATCTTTGGGCACTGTTGTTGTGCTTCAAAGACTGTAAGGTGCTCCCCTGCTGTTACATTGCAAAATGGTTCAGTTCTTAGCTGCTAATTAAACTAGATGAGTTCCTTCTTTGCTGCAAAGATACTACTTTCTTTACCTGGGATATTGATTGCACTACATGTTTGCATGGAATGAGGCTGTCAGAGCACCATCAAGCTGCTTTGCATATATGGCAATAGGATGTATTGGCCAATTAGGGGATCTCAAATACTGTAGAGCACATCAAGACTATTAGAATGCCATGCTATTCTTGCTAAACAACTGCTAACGTACTGTAAAATATTTAGCATTTTTTAGCAGTGAAAAAGCAAATCATGGGAACAATCCTGTCATAGGATTGTATGGAGGATCAATAATTTCAAATTGCCAGATTATAAGAGACTCATTATAGAATCCTGATGGCTTATCTGGATTGGACTCACCTACAAGAACTAATTGCTTGTTATAAGGTATAATAAAGTGTTGGGGCAATAATAGGTACAGCAAATGGTTGCAGCACTTCTTCAAGAGCAGTGCCTAAGACACCACACTTGAATATTGCAAAAATATATTGCAAAGACTGGTTGATGTGGTTTTTAACCTTGCAGTACTGGCTGAAGAATAGGATGTATAGGAACCAGTAGGTGAATAATTCATAAGCTGTGGGGTTCCCACCAAAGCTATGGCAAAGGGTGTTTTGACAGAAGTACTTCTTGAATTGTGGATTTTAATGAAGTTACTTGTTGAGTGTAGGATTGGGCATAATGTTAGTGTTGGATATTGGGACTGGTATAGGTTGGTGCAGCATGAATTTGAGTTGCAACCCACCATTGAAAGGAAATAAACTAATTTTTATGGATGAGATATAAGAGCAGTATTTGAATCAGGAAGGGTGGTGTGTGAAAAAGAGGCAATTGCCACACAATGTACACAGATTTTGAAGGTGATTGAGGGTCTGCAATCAGAACCTAAGATAATTGGCAGACAACCAATTAAAAGCCTCTTATGCAATGTTCTGATGAAAAACTCTGACTTGATTTTTTGTGGAAACTAGGGTGCAATTGTTTCTAAAAGGTGATATTTGTAATAAAATTGGGGAATGATAGTGTTTGCAACTTTAATTCTCTCCCTGTTTCCCCTATATCTGCTCTATAGGAAACTCTCTAGAGGTGAAGGAAGATCAAGTATTCACCACACACTAAGCAAGATGGAGTAGAGAATTGATACAGTAACAGCAGAGAGCTACACAATCAGGTTTATGCTTGTAGTATTGCTGTTTGAATGCCATGTAGTACTTCTTGCATAAAGCCTGTAGGTGTACCAAACTGGCATTGGTGATCTGCTTCTGAATAAACACCACAAAAATGTCAACAAGATACCTCCAGGGCTTCCAATACTCTAAAGGGAGAGATTGTTCTGGTTGTCAAGTGTAACTCCATTTGGACAGTTCTAGCCCTAGGAGCTGTACACTGTCTGGATCTACACCAAATGGACAAAAAAACACCCTCTCTAAATGGGGATTTGCAAGAAACTATATATATAGAGCAACCAGAACATTTACCAATCTAAAAGGCCCCCATATATGTGCAGACTTAGGAAATTGTTATAGGGGCTTAAGCAGGTGCCTAGAGCATGGTACAACAGCAAAGACACATATCTAGAGGAGATTTGGTTCATTTGCAGCACTGCAGATCACAGTATATATGTGGAGTAGCTTAAAAAGGGTATGATCATCCTAGTTCTTAATGTGGACAGCCTAGTAATAACTACCAGTGACCAGGAGGTACTTAAACAGACAAAATCAGATCCCTTCAGCAAGTTTGACATGAAAGATCTTGGAAATTGAGCTATTTTCTTAGAATTGAAGTCATATTTGACATACCTATGCAGAAATTGTGCTGAATCAGTCTATGTACATTGTGGACATTCTCAGACACTTCAATATGAAAAGCTGCAATTCTGCGCTACCCCTATGAACAATGCATCCAGAAGTGTCTAACTCCCAGCCAGTTGTAGGCACAAATGTATCAAATATGGACCAAAAGTTTCCCTATCAGTCAATAGTTGGCAGCCTGATGTACTTGATGGTGTCTACATTTACTGATATTGCACTGACAGTTGGAAGAGTAGGTCAACTCATGCAGAATTATGGATCAGATCATATTACAGCAGTTAAGTGGATTTTCAGATATCTATATGAAACCACAAATATGATACTGGGGTATTCAGAGCAGCTAATAGGCCAAAACTTGATGGTTATTGTGATTCCAATTGGGGTTGGGATCCAATTGACAAACATTCTACCACTAGGTATGCATTTCTTTATGCTGGTGCAGCTATCACTTGGAATTGCAAGAAACAACCAACTGTGGCCCTATCTAAACTGACGCTGAATACATGGCTGCTTGTCAAGCAACTTAGAAGGCTATATGGCTGCAAAAATTACTTATGGACTTAGAGACTGCTGGTGCTTATCATGGTCAGGTCCTTCACTATTCCTTTGACTGAGTACTTCTTGAGTGGGCCTACACTTTTTCCTTGATGAATGTAATACTAGTACATATGTTTCTGGCTGCTTTGTCCTTCCAGGCTCTCTTCCAGCTACCTGATATCTCTTTGATGCTTGTTTTGAGCTTTTGGCTCTGCTTATAACTGGCTCTTCAGGATACTACTGGTTTTCAGCAACTGTTTCCTGGTTCTTATGCCTTTGATAGTGTCTGCTACTCTTGAGATCCTTTCTTAGCATGCCAACACTGCCCCAAAATCTGTTTGCTTGTTTGAGTTCAGTATAATGCTCATGGAAGAAGTCAAGCATGTTCTGCTTGGCCTTGAGTTCCCAATTATACCATAGTATGCCGGCCCTAAGGTGTTGGCATGCTGGACTTCTAACAGCATCTTGAATATTAGTCCATTCTTCATTATTTCACCCAAAGGATTCACATATCATCAGTGTCTTTTTTGATTTGTGGGCTGTATTATTAACAGACATTTTCTCCCTCCCATGCTTTGATAGGTTTTTCTGTGTACTATATCTTTGGGCACTATTGACATGCTTCAAGGACTGTGTGGCGTTCCTCTGCAGTGGCATTGAGAAATGGCCCAATTCTTAGATGTGACACTGAGCTACTTGAGTTCATTTCTTGTAGAAAAGATACTGCTTTCTTTACCGGGTGTATTGATAGCTCTACACCTTTGATCCACTCATCCTGTGTTCAGACTAATCCCTGAATTTTCTGGGCCATTGTATCTGTCCTGTCAGCCACTGCACCTAATTGGCTCATTAATGCTTTGGTATGAGCTGACAACATACTTGATGATGTTCTCAGAGTCCTGGAGATATTGGAAGTGATTGGGAGAACAATTAGACTATGCTGTGTTGACCTAATGGCTTATTGCATTTATAAGTAGTATTTATACTTTTACATGGATTGAGCCTAAAAGACGTATACAATAGGCTTAGTAAGGTCTCAAAAACATGTGTGTACAGTATGGGGCTGTTTGGACAACATTTTGAAAATTTTCATGTTTTGGGTACCTGATATTATGGTGAAAATATTCTAAGTAAATCCCAACAAGATTTCAGTCAGTATTCTTTAGGACTTGAAGGTGGTGCGTTAGGTGACTAAGTTAGGCACATATTTAAGTGGATTTACAAATTTCTACCACACTCCTACAAAACTAAATGCTCATAGTGACTAGCAAATTCTGACCTAAGATATTCAAACTTATTGCTAACTAATGGTTTAGTAAATATGCCTGCAATTATTCATCTGTAGGAGAGTTATCTAAGTTAACTAAGCTGTTCTCTTTAGCTTCACATTTCAAGTAGTATCTAATATCTACGTACTTAGTCCTAGCATGAAAAGTTGGATCTCTGACTAATTGTATAAATATTTGATTATCTTGAAATAATATAATAGTGTTTTTTGACATAAGCCTAAATCCTCAAGAAGCCTCCTTAGCCAAATTGCTCCTTTTATAGCCTCCATGGTAGAGAGTCCTACAGTTGGCTACTTTCTTGAGTTTGATGAAATTGCTGCTTTACAGTAAAGAAAGGTGTGTCCATCAGTTGATCTTCTATCTTCCAAATTTTGTCCCCAATCAGCATCAGAGTATCCAATAAGATTCTATTCTGAATTCTCATAATTGTATCTTAAGCAGATTTCAACAGTTCCTCTTAGGCATCTGAAAATTCACTAAAGTGCTGCAACATGATCAGATCAATAGCTCTGATTATACAGGCTGACAACTCCGGCTGAAGATGAGATATCCGGACATGTTCCAAGCATCATATACATCAGACTGCCAATCATAGATTGATAAGGAAAGTCAAGGCTCTCAGATGGCACCAATCTCTTGATTTGGTTGAGTATTGACCAAGTTGAGATTTGTCTCTATAGGGGTAGCTGCTGGATTACAGTCTTCCACTTAGTACTTCTTTTGTATATCTTGAATATACCTGAACTAGTTTAGGGTGTTAGTCTGGGTACCTCTGTCTATGACAAACTTTATTGCTAAGCAGTAACTGAGTTCTCCTAGATCAGACATTTTCAACACCTTAGAGAGGCTGGATTTAATCTCTCCCACTACTTATAGGTTATTGGTGGCTTCAATAAGATCATTGACATACAGAGCTAATAGAACTGGATTTGCTCAATTTGTCTTATAGTACATGCAATAGTCAGCATTGCTCCTCTTGAAACTCAAAGATTCCAGATTAGAATCTATTTTGCAACTCCAGGCTCTCAGTGATTGTTTGAGTCTATATAAAAGACTTGTTCTGTTGGATAGTGCCACATTAAGCCATGAGTGCCAAATGATACCATAGTGTGCCAGAGAGGCCAAGTGAACCTATACTTGGCCACAGAGTGTGAAATATGTTCTTGGCTATTTCTGGTACATAGAGTGCTTCTCCAATGGTCAGTCTATGGCTTCCTTCACTGTTTCTGAGGTTTATTTGGATAGTTTGTTCCCCCACTGCATCAAGTGTACTATTGTCACCCATGAAAACCTTCTTGATTAGAATTTCTTGATAAAGGGTAAAAAGTTCTTTTTGGTGTATATTGGTGTTGAGATGCTCCTGAGTCAATTTACCATGTCTGAGAAGCCTTGTTGGTAGTCATATCTGATGCAGATATGAATAGTCTGTCCTCTGTTGTTGCAGCATTTCATTATTCTGGCTTTTTCTGCCGCCTATCTCACTTTTTCAAGCACTGATCTGATGTGCATCCTTTCCTCTTGTGGTAGTTGCTAAACTGGTTGCTTTTGCCTTCAGCAGGTCTTGGGTATCACCTTTGTTAGTTGTTATTCTGTATTAAAGCATTTTCTTCTTCCTTCTTATTTCCACTTGATTCTTGAAATTCTCATCCCGAGGTCTTCCATATACATAATCAAGTCAAATATTCAGCTCTGGACTCCAGGGTGGATACATGGCCCTAAAACCGGTTGTTCAGGCTAATCAGGATGATTACTATCACATCCTCATCAGTAGTTGGAATAACCACAGATATTATCTCATCCACTAGCAGGGTAATTCTATTAATTAGATTTGCAGTTTCATCTCCCAGCAGCATCATAGTAGCATATATTGGACATGTCTGTGAGAACCTGTGATTTAAGTAGATTTATTTAGGAATTTATAGTATGCAAAAGTAGTATTTATACCTTTACATAGTCTTAGTATAGTGGCACAAAAAATAGGTTCAGAAAGGTTCCAAGTACATGTGTGCACAGGTTGGGGCTGTTTGAACAACTTTGAGCATTTTCATGTTCAGGGTACCTGATATTTTAGTGAAAATATTCCAAGTAAATACCAAAAAGAAATTTGGTCAGTATTCTGTAGTACTTGAAGGGGCTGGCCTAAGTTAGGAGAATATTTATACATACTCCAGCTACATTCTAGTAATATCCCATCAAAAGTAGCTTATGCAGTTCAACTAATATTGGGAAGCTATAAAGTATTGCACCCAATATCAATCAAGTGCAGTCATTTCCAATATGTTTGATAGCAAACATTACATACAGCAAAGAAGCAAGGGCTACTATGAAGTCATGTATGGCCATGCCTTTGCTTTAGCACTTGATGGATTCTCATTAAACAAATACTGTACCAGCAAATCCTGCTAGCCACTGATTCTCATCAACTTAAATCTGCCTCCTATCTTAAGGTATCAGAGCAGAAATCTGATGGTTGTCTCACTAGTGTCTGAGCCTAAACTACCATCCAGCCTGGAAAGTTACCTATATCATTGCGGTCTGAATTTTGAGTAGTTTCCAGTGGGATAACAGTAAATGGCAGTTATGTCAAAGTGCGTATTATCATCTGCATTGGAGATACCCCTCTCATCAACAAGATAGCTGGCTTTTATAGGCACAATGGGCGGTATTGCTGTCAAATCTGTGAGATTCAGGGGACTTACTCCATATGTCATGCACATGATATTATCACCCAAACACCAACACTAAGTACAGCATTTTCCCACAATGAGAACACACAGAAGTTTTCATGCAATGCTGCAAGGTTGGCAAGCTATAAGCAATTGCCTGGAATATGTGGCTAATCTGACACTGGAGATTCCTAGAATAGAGGGTATCTGTTGGGGCAAGCACTCTCCATTGGGAGCATTGCATTTGCTTTTCAACAATATCCATATAGTAAGTCCCTCAGATCTCACACATTTGGCAGCAATAATGTCAATTATGCCCAGAAAAACCTGCTATTGTGCTCATGGCTGGGGTATCACTAACATAAATAATAATATGTCCTTTTACATGACAGCCATTTACTGTTATTCTGCTGGAAAGCATACAAAACTCATCTAACAGTTGATAAAGGTAGCTGTTCAGGTTGGATGGTGATTTAGGTCCAGATACCAGTGAGACCACCATCAGATTGTTGCTCCAATACCATAAGATATATGGCATATTCAGGTTGACAAGAATCAGTGGCTAGCAGGATTTGCCGGTAGAGTACTTGCTTAATGAGAATCCATCATGCCAAGGCAAAGACTCAGTCATACATACTGTAAGATGTGCAGCAGATTCAGACTGATAAGAATCAATGGCCCATAGGATTTACTGGTAGAGTACTTGTTTAATGAGAATCCATCAGGAGCTAAAGCAAAGGTGTGGTTATACATACCTTCCAAGTAGCCCTTACTTCATAGCTGTTTGTAAGGTTTGCCATGAAACCTATCTGATATGATTGTGCCTTATTGCTACAAATTGTGGCATGTTATAGCATCACAATATTTGCAGGACTGCATGTGCTTCTTTTTATGGGGTATTACCAGAATATATCCAGTGTGTGAACAATGTCTTCCCCAATAGTGGTGGATTTGTGACAAGTTGAACACCTTGCAATGGTGGCATTTTCTGATGTAAACACCATACAATTGTCAACACCTGCTGGTACCAGACTGTCTACGGGTCATGTGATGCCAGATGCATGCTGATTTTTGATTTATAACAATGTACCTGGTAAGTTGCATCCCAGGATGATCTTGTCAAGAAGTAGTGATAAATCCTCCTAGCCCACATTACCGATATTAATGGAAACACCCCAATTCACCAGTAACAACATCAAATCATTCACCAGTAGATGGATTGCACGATTCAATTGATTCCATAAAGTATCCTTAGCATTTTTTGGCTAGTGTTGTGTCATTGCATAATGGGATCTTGCCAGCCTCATGCACGGTACTATAGTTAGGGAAGATGGGCTCACAATCCATCAGTGAGCTTGCTTCTTCAGAGCTATCACTGCACATGTCATATTCCAAAGGCTGGGATAAGCCTAAAGGCATTACACACTCTCCTAACTTAGTTTGCCCAAGTTGACAAGTATGGGCAGATGCTGGTGTAACAGTGTATAAATACTTCCTATGCTGTCTGTGTGCTTAAAGGCTGAGAGGCTTCATACAGCAGCCACATGGTCTTTTTTTCTTCTTTTACATCACTGAATCAAAGTAGTCTTCTCAATAGGGTAAACAGTTTGACATTTAACAATGTAACACTATTATATTGCTTTTTTGTCAATATTCATGTGACTTTGATACAGTCTTGTATTTAAGGCATTGCACCTATATGAATGAAAGATTCAATTATGACCTGCAATAGTAAGCATTATAAATAAAGATGTGTCACCACATACACATGTATATGTAACACTGTTTCCCCTTTGTTTTGACTCACTTCCATATATATGCTGCCAAAAATAAAGGAAAGTTGTCTGGTTCCTAACCAAGTCCCACTGTTAACAACAGAAGAAGAACAGTTGGCCAACAGCTTCCCTATTAAAAAATATTGAAATGATCCTGTCAAAAGGTTGTCACAAAGTTAAAGTCCCTGTTGAAATATTAGAGAGGGATATTGGAAGTGAAATGGAGAATTGGAAGATTTACATGATATTCACTTGTTTATTTATCAAATTGCAGAACTACATAAATGTAGCTTTTTGTTCATTATCAGGGGAGTCTCAGGAGTACATGTGCCAAGTTTCAGCTTATTTAGATCAGCTTCAAATTTTCCTAAAATTCAGTACTACACTAATTTCTAATAATCTACAAAAATATTAAAAACTAATTTCTAAGTTAATGTTCTGAAATATGTCATTTTAACAAAGAGCTAGTTCATAATTTATTAATAATTAGGTGGACTCCTACTTATTTCAGCAGTCCCATGACTAAGAGGTACTTTGATCTGTTTTCTTGTTGGTAATTCTTCTTGCCAATGATGGCATTCAGTCTGTTCCAGGCTTGTGGTTTGAATTGGCAAGAACTACAGCTTTTTTGCAAGCTTCCCTGTCTCAGACTTGGGTGGACATTTTTCCCTTTACCTTTTCCTTCATCACTGCTAGGTCTTTCACTGCTATTTTGTCTGAGTGCTTTGTGTAATGAACTAGGTATTTTCCTTGATAAAATCTGCTCATACACAATTCTTTATTATTACACTCATTGGCTGCACAAATCTGCAATGTCTTTTGATTTTTAGGCTTTAGTATAAACACCACATTGTCTCCTTGCAATGCTGTGATAGGCTTTTCTGTGGGCTTTATTTTTGGGCACTGTTGTTGTGCTTCAAAGCCAGTATGGTGCTTCTCTGCTGTTACATTGGGAAATGGCTCAATTCTTGGTTGCAACATTGAGCCACTTGAGTTCCTTCTTTGCAGCAAAGACACTGCTTTCTCTACCTGAGATATTGATTGCTCTACAAGTATTATCCACTCATCCTGTTTCTGGACTATTTGCTAATTTCTCTGGGGCATTGCTTTAATCCTATCAACCACTGCACCTAATTGCTTCACAAATGCTTTGGTATGAGATGATAACATACTTGCTAATATTTGTGGTGGTGATGTTATAACAGCCATTTGCAGGTCTTCACCTGAGGGTACCGCATTTGCCACATTCTCATCTGCCTGAGCAGAAAAGTCAGCTTGTGGCTCTTCAGAGATTCTCAAATGCCTACTTGGCTGAGAGCCTGAGGAGTCTGCCTTATTACCTTCAATTGGCACACTGTCCACAGGGCCTTTTCTTGATGTAACCCTGCTTGTTGCACTGAATGTCAAAGTAAGCTGTTGTCCAACCATTTTACTGTTGCCATTGGCGGTGGGGTTTGGTTGGGAACCAGATGACTTTGCTTTATTTTTGTCAGCCTATATATGAAAGTGAGTCTAACCAAAGTGGAAGAGGTGTTGCAAATACAAGTGTATGTGGTGCCACAACATTATTTAAAATGCTTACTATGGCAGGTCATCATTGAATCTTACATTCATGTAGGTGCAATGTCTCAAATACAAGAATGTCCTAAGTTCACATGAGTATGGGTCAAAAAGTGATATAGTAGCGCTAAATTGTTGAAGGTCAAACTGTTTGCCCAATGGACAAGACTACTTTGACTCAACACTGTAAGAGAAGAGAAAAAAGACCATGGGGCTATTGGGGTAAGCCTCCCAGCCATGAAGCATGCGCACAGCGTAGGAAGTATTACAAGGATCACAGCCAGTGTTTTGCCACCCAAGTCATATATGGTCACTCATTAGTCACTATTGTACCAACAATACCTTGCCAGCCAGTTGATACTTCTATATCAGCACTTGACCATCTTTGTCACCTTGTGCAAACTGAGTCAAGTGAGTTTGCAATACCATTAGGCTCACCACAGCCTTCTGAATGTGGCACACAGAGTGATAGTTCTGACAAAGAAGGTTCACTGATGGATTTTGAACCAATTTCCCCTCACAGCAGTACCATGTATGAGCCCCATCAAATCCCAATATGCAATGTCACAACACCCATTGAAACAAATGCCAAGGATACTTTATGGAGCCAAGTGAGCCCAGTAGTCCATTTACTGGAGAAAGATGTAATGTTGTGGCTAGAGAAGTGGCGCATTTCCACTAACATCAGTAATGGGGGCTTTGAGGATTTATTACTACATCTTGCAAAAATCATTCCAGGATGCAACATACCAAATATAGGGTACAAGTGGGCTACCACCATGTGGCTGGCTACATATGATGCAGAGACTGTCCTGATTTCAGCATGTGTCAGCAGTTGCATGGCACTCACATACAATAATGCTACAATTGCAACATGTTCAATTTGTTAGGAATCCACCACTAATGATGGAAAACATTGTTCACACTCCAGATATATTCTGGTTATACACTATTTGAGGAAGCTGATGCAGCTTCACAAATATTGCAAAGCTATATTATACTGCACTTGGTGTCAACCAAGCACAAACATATTCAATATATTCAGTGGCAAACATTACAAACAGCTAAGATGCAAGGCCTACTCTAAAAGTATGTATAACCACGCCTTTGCTTTAGCTCCTGATGGATTCTCATTAAACAAGTACTCTACCAGCAAATCCTGTGGGCCATTGATTCTTATCAGTCTGAATCCGCTGCACATCTTACAGTATCAGAGCAATAATCTGATGGTAGTGTTACCAGCATCTGGGCCCAAATTACTGTCCAACCTGAATAGCTACCTGTATTCATTGCAGGATGAATTTATATGCTTTCCAGCAGAATAACAGTCAATGGCCATCATACAAAAGTGCATATTATCATCTGCATTGGAGATACTACAGCCATCAGCAAGATTACCAGCTTTTCTGGGCGCAATGGATAGTGTTGCTGTCAAATGTGTGAGATTTAGCAAATTAATCCATAACTCAAACACAATTTTATACCCAAACACCAGCACTAAGAACATCATCTTTCCACAAAGAGAATGGTCAGAAGTCAGCAAGCTGTTGCAGCAAAGTTGGCAAGCTAAAAGCCATTGGCCCAAATTTGGAATCAATTGGAAACCAGAGATACTTAACATAGAGGATATTTGCTGGAGCCAAAGCTTTCCACCGGGAGCATTGCATTTGCTTTTGAGCAATTCTCTCTACTGATGACCATTTGTACATGGGGCATCTCAATTTAAATACGCCCTTTGAGATACCAGAGAAATTTGAAAGAATTGGCAAGATATTATAGAGCATCAACTAACCTAAGCACTTCTTACAGGCTTCAATCAATATTCATATGCATATGCAACAATACAAATGCACTGACTGAATGAACTGGATATGCATTTATTCAAATGGTGTTCTGAAGCCATTCCAACCAAGAGTACATTAAAAACATTGGGAGTGATATGTTGACATTGCAGGAAAATTTATCCACAAGCAGACAAACAATGCCAACTTGACACATCTACAGCTGTTATGTGAGGAGTTTGTGATGGGATTTGAGCGGCTATACTACAAACATAAAGCTGAACATGTAGATCTGCCTCTACTATGTCCATTCTCTACTGCATCTTGCATGGTGTGTGGAGAATACTGCGCCTTGCTTCACCTTTTGGGAGTTTCCTATGGAGCAGATGTGGGGGGAGATTGGAAGAAAAGTCAAGTTGAAGGTACTACCATATCCCAATCTCATCAGAAATATTACCTTCAAGTCCATCTTGGATGTGATGAGTTGGTACATGGAGGACAGCCAGGAAGAATTGGAAAATACTGAGGACAAATGTGCACATGGAGACACCTATGCCTATGGCATTGAGAAGCTAAGCAGCCCCAATGCGTGGGTAATCAGTTAAGTAATGCAAAGTGGGTTGGGTGCAACAAGCCACTAATTTATATTTGGAAAGGCCTACCAAGGGATGCCAGATATCTCATGGTCACAAGCCAACTTCTACACCATTCAATACAGAATTCACACAAACAAAAGCCAGAGTGCACCTATAAGGGGGACTAGAATCCTGCAGAGAGAAGGAATATACTGGCTAAATATCAAGAAGTTCTTTGAAGATATTCAGGAGGTATTCATGGCAGAAGTGGCAACAACCAAGCATATGTTTGCAAGATATATAGGCTACCAGCAGTATAAGGTATATGGTAACTTTGCAAGTATCACACTAAATAATTGCAAAGTTGAGATGATAGAGGTATGTTAATTATAGCTGGTGTGCGCATTTGTAGAGGTTAGTAAGCAGGAGGCCATTGTATTTGAACTCAAACTATATGTGGAATACCCAAGGTAGTAGTGTGTAAGCAAATAAAGAGGGGTGATTTTACAGTGGAATTTATGAATTGCACAAGGGAAGGTAGAAAAGGAAATACCATTTGGTTAATTGGTACAGTAGCATTATACAGAACCAGCTGTAGGCTGTCATATTACCAATATAATACCATCAGAGTCTCAATGTGAGGCTGTCGAAATTGTTGCAATTTAAGAAGTGATTTGGATATAACAAACTTATCAAGAAATAGTGATAATAGTTGAACTGTTGTTTATTCATAAAGAAGCTCAGTATTTATACCTTTGTAGAAGTAATACAGCTGCAACACTAAGTAGGGAGGGTTTCTCAATATTCAGGAGCATTCTGTAACAGTTTCATGGTTGGTACATAATGTTTGGTAATAGTGCTAATTTGATCCTGACTATAGGGGAATAGTCATAAGATCATATATCTGGAGAAAGTGGCAAAGTTAAGGCAGTAAATGAGTTGTACAGTGACTAAGACTAGTCTAGAATTGTTAAGTAAATTTTTAGCTGCTAAATGATACATAATAGTCCAATATTTCAACACTCCCCCTCAACTAAATAATTTCTTAATCCCAATTTCTCTCTAAGGATCTCAAACTGTGGCCTAGCTAGTGGTTTTGTCAATATGTCTGCCACCGTTTTGTCAGTTGGGCAGTAAACTAACTCCACTAAGTTATTCTCTACAGCTTCCCTCACAAAGTGATGCTGTATATCAATGTACTTAGTTCTGGCATGATTAGTAGGATTTCTAGCTAATGAAGAACAACTTTGATTATCCTTGTAAATACATGTTGGTTCATCTCAATTAAAACCTAAGTCTTTGAATAATTCTTGTAGCCATAGAGCCTCCTTAGTTGCTTGACATGCAGTCATATATTTGGCTTCAGTTGTAGATAAGGCCACAGTTGGTTGTTTCTTGCAATTCCAAGTAATAGCTGCACCAGCATAAAGAAATACATAGCCTGTGGTAGAGCATCTGTCAATCAGATCCCTACCCCAATCTGAATCACTATAACCATCAAATTTTTGCCTATTAGTTACTCAGAGTATTCCAGTACCATATTTATTGTACCTTGTAGATATCTGAAAATCCACTTAACTGCTGCAATTTCATCTTATCCATAATTCTGCATGAATTAACTGAATATTCCAACTGCAACTGCAATATCTGGACGTGTAGACACCATGAAGTACATTAGGCTACCAACCAATGATTGATAGGGAACGTTTTGGTCCATATTTGAGCTGTTTTCATCTAAAACTGGCTGAGATTTGCTAAATTTCAGGTTATTGTCCATAGGGGTTGCTGCAGGTTTGCAATTTTCCATTTTGAAGCATCTAAGAATGTCCCTGATGTACTGAGACTGATTCAGCACAATTTTCTGCTTAGGTATGTCAAATTTGACCTCAATTCCAAGAAAATAGCTCAATTTTCCAAGATCTTTCAACTCAAACTTGCTGAAGAGATCGGATTTTGTCTGTTTAAGTGCCTCTTGGTCACTTGTGGCTATAATTTGGTCATCCACATAGAGAACTAGGATGATCACACCCTTTTTGAGCTGTTTCACATATATGCTGTGATCTGCAGTGCTACAAGAGAACCCAATTTCCTCTAGATATGTGTCAGTCTTGTTATACCATGCTCTAGGTGCCTGCTTAAGCCCATACAGCAGTTTTCTAAGTTTGCGCACCTTATGGGGGCCTTTTGGATTGGTAAAGCCTTCTGGTTGCTCCACATATATAGTTCCTTGCAAATCCCCATTTAGAATGGCGGTTTTGACATCCATTTGGTGTAGATCTAGACTGTGTACAGCTGACAGGGCTAGAACTGTACTAATAGAGTTGAACTTGGCAACCCGAGCAAATGTTTCCTTAAAGTCTAGTTGCTGGATCTGGGAATAGCCTTTAGCCACCAATCTAGCCTTGTACTGATCAATGGCACCATTTGAGGTTATCTTGATCTTGTAGACCCATCTACATCCTATTGGCTTTCTCCCATATGGTAAATCTACCGGTTCCCACGTTTTTGCCTTGATCAGTGATTGGTACTCCTCCTGCATGGCTTGTTGCCTCTTAGTAGCATCTGGACTTTGCATTGCCTGTTCCAGATTCTGAGGTTTGGCACATAAGGAAAGATAAGCTTCTTCATGATCATTGGATGTCTGCAACCAGGAGCCAGGGGCATTTCTTATTCTGGTAGATCTCCTAGCTGGGATAATATGTTCTGATCTAAAACTGGTAGAAGTATCTTCTGTATCTGGCTGGATTTGGTACGTATCTTCTTCATTAGTGTTGATTGCATCATTAGGCAGCTGGCCAATGATTTCTGTGGCTTTCTGATCTGAGTTCTCCTCAAATACAACATCCCTGCTCTTGATCAGCTTCTGAATTTTGCCATCATACACTCTATACCCTTTAGTATCATCACAATACCCAAGAGAGATCTCTTTCCTACTCTTTGACTCCAACTTTGAGCGTTTTTTGTCAGGGATGTGATAAAAAACATAACTGCCAAAGATCTTGAGGTGCTGGAGATCTGGTCATTTGCCTGTATATGCTTCAAAGAGCATAGAAACACGTAGTGCTGTTGTTGGGCATCTGTTCTTGATGTATACAGCGGTAGCAACAGATTCAGCCCAAAACTTGCAGTCCATTCCCTTGTCATGCAGCATAGATCTTCCCATGTCTACTATTATTCTATTTGCACATTCTGCTACTCCATTTTGCTGTGGAGTATGAGGAACAGTGGTCTGTTGAAGTATACCAGTAGATGAGCAGTATTTTGTAAACTCTTTTGAGCAGTATTCCCCTCCATTTTCACTTTGTAGCACCTTCAATTCACACCCAGTTTGTATTTCTGTCATGTTCTTGACAGTGTTTCAGCGGTATTGCTGCCTCCTGAACTCTTGAAATGTTGCCTAGCTTGTTTGTCATATGAACATCTCTTACAGACATTCAATTTGATTGGAATTGTGTAACTTGGGCCCAAGACTAGTTGATTTTTCACCAATTGGCTCATTTTCTGTTCCCCTATGTGTCCTAGCCTCCTGTGCCACATCTCCCAGTTGGTTTCATCAGTTTCCGCAATGTTGACATGATCAGGTACAATGATCTTGCATTGTAACTTGTATATATAGTGATTTCTGATTCCCAAAGCTAATTTTTGTCCATTTTCACTCAATATTGAGCAGCTCAGCTTAGTAAAAACAAATTTCAGTCCCTGAGTAGTTACTTTACTGAGTGAGAGTAGGTTCTTAGCTCTTCCAGGTACATAGAGTACGTCAGTCAGTTTTGCTGTTGTTGCCCCTGAGTTAGTACTCATATTTAGTTGTATAGACCCACTGGCAGTAGCTTCCAATGCAGAGTTATCTCCCAGATAAGCCTTCCTTATGGGAATAGTCTTTGAGTTGCTGAACCAATCCTTTGTACCACAAATATGCTGTGATGCTCCAGAGTCAATATACCATTCATTACTTTGGTTACTTGCACTCTCTTGTACAGTTACAAATAACTGTTCATCAGTAGTTATATGGTTTGCCTGCTCTAGTTTCTGTTTTTCATCTGCTTGTTTTGTCTTGCATTCTCTTGCCCAGTGTCCTGGCTTTTTACAGTGGTTACAGCAGCCAGGTTTTCTTTGGTTTTGTTGCTTTCCCTTCTTTTCTGTGTGCCTTTCTGAACTGAATAAAGCATTATCTTTGATTTTCTCTGCTTGATAATAACATCTGAGTTCTTCATGGAGAAGTCTTCCTTTGACATAGTCTAAAGTCAAGTTGTCTTCTCTGCTTTCAAAAGAAAGTACAAGTGGCTCATACTTGTCTGGAAGGCTGCTAAGCAGACAGAGTATCTTTTCTTCATCATCTACACCAGCATTAATACTGTAAAGTTCTTCTGCAAGTGTCTCCATTTAGGTAATGAGTTGTAGCATGTCATCATCTGGCTTCTTCCTCATGCTGAAGAACTTTTGTTTTGAATAAAGCTTGCTTGATACTGACTTTGCTCTAAAGATCTTCTCTAAGGATTCTCATGCTGCTTTGGCAGTATTTGAGGCATGGATTTGTCCAATAAAGGAGTCTTGCACATTGTTGCATATGGCATTGAAGGCCTTTCTCTCCTTCTCTTGAAACTTCTCCACATCTTCTGCTGTTCCTTTGGGCTCAAGTTCCTTTTCTGTTACTCTGTTCCAAAGCTTTGTTCCCTCAAGGTGGATCTGTGTCTTGATTCTCCAATGTCTGTAGTTCTTCCCATCAAACCTCTCCTTTACAGGGAAGAAGTTGCTATTGCTCTTTTTGCTGGTAGAAGTCATCTTTAGAATAGATTAAGGCAATTGGGGCTCATAACCGGTTGCAATTTAAGAAGTGATTTGGATATAACAAACTTATCAAGAAATAGTAATAATAGTTGAACTGTTGTTTATTCATAAAGAAGCTCAGTATTTATACCTTTGTAGAAGTAATACAGCTGCAACACTAAGTAGGGAGGGTTTCTCAATATTCAGGAGCATTCTGTAACAGTTTCATGGTTAGTACATAATGTTTGGTAATAGTGCTAATTTGATCCTGACTATAGGGGAATAATCATAAGATCATATATCTGGAGAAAGTGGCAAAGTTAAGGCAGTAAATGAGTTGTACAGTGACTAAGACTAGTCTAGAATTGTTAAGTAAATTTTTAGCTGCTGAATGATACCTAATAGTCCAATATTTCAGCAAAAATACTGTCAAATTTCTTGCCATATACAGGTATTAGATGTCCTGGCCAGTTGGATCTACTTAAAATAGTTGTAGAGCGCTAAAAGCCAGCAACAATACTATGCAATTATTGTAACAGCACCAATTAGATCTAGTCAGTTTTATCCCTATATTTAGTTGTAAAATTAGCAATACACAGCTGTGATCCCATCCTAAGATTGTTAGGAGGCTTGCCAATTCCAAGCTGCTGGTATTATATGGTCTCTAAATGGGATCCTGATGGCTGATCTGTATTGGAGCCACCTGCGGGACCAAGTTATTCTTAACAGGGGCTAGTACAGTAGTGACAGATATATGGTCAAATATATCTTGTGTGGCAAAACACTCAACAAAATCATTGTGATACATCCTATGCTGTCTGTGTACCTCATGATTGAGAGGCTGACTACAATAGCCACATGGTCTTTTCCTCTTCTCTTACAGTATTGAATCAAAGTAGACTTGTCCATCAGGCTAACAGTTTGACCATCAACAAACTAATGCTATTATATCCCTTTTTGGACAATACTCCTGTGAATATTAAACAGTCTTGTACTTGAGACATTGCACCTATATGAATGTAAGGTTCAAGGATGACCAGCCATCGTAAGCATTATAAACAAAGCTGTGGTGCCACATACAATGTATATCTAACAGTATTTCCCCTTTGGTCTGACCCACTTTGATATGTATTCTGCCAAAAAATTAAGCATAGTGTCTGGTTCCCAACCAAACCCCATTGCTGACGGCAGCAGAAGAATGGTTGGACAACAGCTTTCAATGACATTCAGTGCAATAAGCAGGGCTACATCCATATAAGGCCCTGCGGACAGTGTGCCCATTGAAGATAATAATGCGGACTCCTCACGCTCTCAGTCAAGTAGTCATTGAGAACCTCTGCAGAGCTGCAAGCTGACTGTTAGGCTCAGGAAGATGAGAGTGTAGTAAATGTGGTACACTCAGTGGAAGACCAGCTAGTGGCCATCATAGCATCACAACCACCAATATTAGCAAGTGTGTTGTCAGCTCAAACCAAAGCATTGACTAAGCAACTAGGTGCAGTGGCTGATATAATAGATGCAATGGCCCAAAGAAATTAGGAAATACTCCAGAAACAGGATGAGCAGATAAGGCCTGTGGAGCAATCATATCCCTGGTAGAGAAAGCAGTATCTCTGCTGCAATGAAGGAACTCAAGTGGCTCAATGTCACAACCAAGAATTGAGCCATTTTCCAATGTAATAGCAGGGGAACTCCGTACAGTCTTTGAAGCACAACAACAGTGCCCAAAGATAAAGCCACAGAAAAACCTATTGCAGTATGGGAGGGAGACAATGTGGTGTTTATACCAAAGCCAAATAATCAAAATCCATTGAAGATATGTGAAGCTGATGAGTGCAACAATGAAGAGTGCGCTAATATTCAAGAGGCTATCAGAAGTCCAACATGCCATCACCTTAAGGCTGGCATACCATGGGACCATCAGGAACTCAAGGCCAAGCAGAATGCACATGACTTTTTCCATCCACGTTATCCTGGATTCATATGGGCAAACAGATTTTGGGCCAGCATTGGTATAATAAGTAAGTATCTTAAGAATAGCAGAAACTATGAAAGGCAGAAGAACATAGGTGACATAGCAAAAAACCAGCAGCTTCCTTAAGAGCCTGTTACAAGCAGGGCTGAAAGCTCCAGAAAAGCAATAAAGAGATGTCAGGTAGCTGCAAGAGTGCCAATTAAAGATAAGCAGGCAGGCATAGATGCACCAGCACAACATCTATCAAGGAAATGCATAGTCCCATTCAAGAAGCACTCAGTCAAGGTAGCAATCAAGAACCTGGCAGTGATAAAAAATGTAGTTCATTACAAGATTCACTCAGGCAAAGTAGCAATGAAAGACCTGGCAGTGTTAGAGAAAAAGGTAAAAGGAAAAATGTCTACCCAAGCCTGAGACAGCGGAGCATGCCAAGAAAACTGCAGTTCTTGCCAATTCACACCATAAGCATGGAACAGACTGAATTCCATCATATAAAAGAAGAGTTACTAATAAGGAAACAGCTGTTTTCACGGGAGTTGAAAGTGCAGCCAGTTGAGCTACACTCCAGAAAGGTAGATGAGTTTACAGAAAAAGGCAATTTGTCCACTGCAGCCTCCATGTCCTCCATTACTGACATAGCAGAGATGCCACTGATAAACAGGCCTACAACATCAAAAACTCATATCACCATCACAATGCCTACAGTAAAGTTTGGGAACATCAATAGGCACATCAAGAGGTTGCAGCACTCCTGCAAGAGCAGTGCTTACAAAAATGCACTTGAATTTTGCAAGGACTTATTGCAAAGACTGCCAGATGAGGAGCTAGACCTTGCAGTGTTGGCTGAAGACCGGGACATATGCAAGCCAGTGCATGAACAATGCCATAAAGCTGTTGGGTTCCCGCCAAAGTCATGGAATCATAGCTCTACAGCAGAAATACTTTCTGAGTGGTGGATTCAAATGAAGTTACTTGTTGATTATGGGATTGGACTTCATGTTAGTGTAGGAATAGGGACTTGTACAGGTCAATACAACTAGCAACTGAGGTACAACTGAGGTGTCAACAGAAATAAATCAGTTTGTATGCATGAAAAGTAAGAAAATCAGTTGAGTCAGGAAGTAAGGAATGTGAAAAAGAGGCAAAAGCCAATCAATGCACACAAACATAGGAGGTGATAAAGTGTCTGGGATCCAAAAGTGCGTGAGTTGGCAGGGAACCAATCAAAACCCACTTATGTATTGTTGTGTTGAAAAGTGTTGAATAAGGTTTTGGTGAAATCTAGGGTGCAATTATTTTCCAACAGTCACTCTATGATGTCCTGATGGGATCAGTACCTCTTAGTCACCGGACTTTAACTTTGTGATGGCATTTTGATGGGATCATATGATGAGGTGAAGGGGAATAAAGCCACAAGCTTATGAAGGGAAAACTATTGAGCTACAATCCCCAACTTAGTTGGCATCCTAATAGTAGTATGTTCTGAATTCAGCATCCTTTGAGATCACAATGTACTAAAGTTTCCAAAGTCAAGGCAACTACAAACCCCACCAGCAGGGACTTTATAAGAGTGTGCTGTGGTCAATAGTTACAAAGACAAAAAAGTATGTTTGACTGTAAAAGACCAAACTTGGGAGACCATCACATAAAATAAAGACTCCTTTCAAAAACAATTTGGCCCCACAGGTTGATCCAATCCAATCACAATGGCATTTGGCTAGTTTTAGTACAAAATAAATTTAAAATAAGACCGTGTTTGCATAGTGTTGTGCTGAGGCTTGCAGGGCATTGTTGCAGTGTTAATGCTCTGTACAACTAATTGAGCGGATCTAAGCTGCCAGTATATCCAGTTGCCTTATATGGCAAAAAACCTGACAGTGTTTTGAGGACCTCATTGCAAGCCTCTGTTGACATTATTATGGCAGTATTGCACCCTACAGCTAGTTCTGTATATTATTACCATACCAATTAGCCAAAAAGGATTTCCCTTTTCAGCCTCTCCTTGCACAACTCATATATTCCACTGTAGAATATATCCTTGTTATTTGATTACCCACCACTACATGGGTATTCTGCATATAGTTCAAACCAAAAACTATGGCCTCACAATTATTAACCTCTACAAACACACACACCTGCTGTAATTAATATACTTCTATCACCTTAACTTTACAGTTATTTAGTGTGAAACTTGCACAGTTGCCATATACCTTGTACTGCTCGTAACATATACATTTTTATACCATCAGATTTTGGCTCTGATACCATAATATAGGCAGCAGATACTAGAAAATCATAATTGGTGGCCAGCAGGATTTGCAGGTAGAGTACTTATATAATTAAAATCTTCAAGTGCCAAGGCAAAAGCAAGGTCATACATATCTTCAAGGTAGCGCTTGCTTCTTAGCTGTTTGTAATGTGTGCCATTGGATATATTGAATATATTTGCACTTGATTGATAATGAGTACAGTACTTTATAGCTTCACAATATTTGTTGGACTGCATAAGCTACTTTTGATGGGATATTACCAGAATATAGCTGGAGTATGAATGAGGTTTTCCCCAAATGGTGGTGAATCTCTGACAAGTTGGACACCTTGCAACAGTAGCATTTCCTGATGTGAATACTTAGTAACTATCAGCACATGTTGGTATCCAGAGAGTCACTGGGTCATGTTCTGCCAGCCACGTGATGATTGTCTAATTGTACCATGCACTTGATAAGTTGCATTCTGGCATGATTTTGGCAAGAAGTAGTGGTAGATCCTCAAAGTCCCCATTACTGATATTAGTGGAGATTCACCACTTCTCTAGCCGCAAGATCACATCAGTAGCCAGTAGATGGATTAGTGGGCTCACATGACTCCATATGGTCTCCTTGGCATTTTTTCCACAAGTCTTGTCACATTGCATATTGGTATTTTGTCAGGCTCATGCAGGGTGCACTTGTCAGGAGAGATAGTCTCGGATTCCATCAGTGAGCCTTCTTTTTCAGAGCTATCATTTGGTGCTCCATACTTATAAGGCTGGGGTAAGCCTAAAGGTGTCACAAACTCACATGACTCAGCTTGCACAAGGTAACAAGTATAGCCAGTTGCCATTATAGAAGTATCAGCTGGCCAGCAAAATATTGTTGGTACGGTAGTGACTGATGAATGATCAAATAAGACTTACGTGCCAAAATGGTGGTCATGTGGTATCTGTGTGCTTGATTGCAGAGAGGCTTGCTACAATAGCCACATGGTCTTTTTCTCTTCTCTTATAGCATTGAATCAAAGTAGTCTTGTCCATGGGACAAAAGGCTTGACATTCATCAGCTTAATGATATTATATCATTATTTTATCAATACTGATGTGAATTTAAGCCAGCCTTGTATTTGAGACATTGCACCTATATAAATGTAAGATTCAATGATCACCTGCCATAGTTGGCATTATAAATAAAGCAAACTTGTCTGGTTACCAACCAAACCCCACTACTAACAGCAATGCAAATCAGGCAATAGTATAGAAACAGGCAGAGCAGATAATATGTTTAGGGCAATCAACATCCCGGGTAGGCAAATTAGAATCTTTGCTGCAAAGAAGGAATGCAAGTAGCTCAGTGCCACAGCCAAGAATTGAGCCATTTTCCAATTTAACAGCAGGGGAGCTGTGGTAATGGAAAGCATTCCATTACTACAAAATCTCTAAACCAATATTGCACTCATTTCTTTGTTTTACTTATGCTATTGTAACACACAAATGAAAGCTCAGAAATTCCAAATTTGAAGTACAAATGCTTAAGATCCGGACAGGTAGTCCACCTGATAGTATTAAAGTCATGCAGAACACTCTGTAGCCAATGCATGTTTTAAATTACAGCCCATTTGAGGCAATACTTGAGGAGTTATCATCAAAAGAGTCTAATAACCAGTTCCACTGTGCCTCTGTTGCTGGGATTATTACGGTGACTTTGATTGCATATCACTCTCAAACTAGCCAATTAAATCACATGAAATATTCAATGGATCTGTGCCTATGTCCAATCTGCTCCACTGCAAGAGTTTAGCTTTGTATCACATGTATTGCTTGTGCAATTGCCCAAAAACTTTGATCCTTGAGAATTTTCATGTATTTGACGTCCCTGGCTGAAACATAAAGGAGAGCCTCACTTTCCAGGATCTCCACACTACAGTTACAAGTTTAAAGGCTGTATGACTTCCCTTGCATCACTTGCACTGCTCAGTATTCTGACTCTGATTGGTACTACATCAGTAAAGAGACTGCAAATCTCACATGAATACAATCTAAGTTCCACAAGAAAATTACCACTTTTCTGTCAGCAATGTCCCCTCTAAGAGCTCCCTTCACTCCAAGACAATCCCTTTGGTCTAAAGACCCCTCTAGAGACTTCTTTAAGAAGCTTCTTTACTCTAAAGAAGCCCCTTTAGACACCTCTTTAGTGTAAAGTTCACTTAAGAGACAACTGTCAGTAGCCCCTCTCCTCTAAAGACACCCCTTTAGTCACCCCTTAAGGTCTAAAGACTGCTTGAGACTTCTACCCCACACCCCTTTATGGCAAAGAGGAGTTCAGAGTTTCCATATTGTGAAATATTCTCTTAGAAGGGAAAGTGACTTTTGAGTAAGGAAAAGTTACTATAAAAGTACATAGGCCCAACAGTTGACCAAAGGTCAGAACACTACTGTACAAGTGAGAAGCACTGCCTACAGTATATTTGAGCCTAAGATTGAGGATATTAGTGAAAGTTATATCTTCCATTGGTAAATCAGTCTCCCAATAAACTATTTTAGTATTAGCATACTGGAAGCTATTGTTCATTGTTGATTAGCCTCTACATCATAGAACAAGCCCCAAACTAATCATAATGTAACACAACAGAACACTGCACAGTCACTGAAGCACAACAACAGTCCCCAAAAATAAAGCCCATACAAAAATCTATCACAGCATGGGAGGTAGAAAATGTTGTGTTTATACCCAAGCCCAAGAGTCAAAAGTAATAGAAGATCTGTGAAGCCATTTTCTGCAATGATGTAGAGTGGGCTAATATTCAAGAGCCTATTAGAAGTCTAGCATAACAGCACCTGAAGACCTGCATACCATAGGACCATCAGGAACTCAAGGCCAAGCAGAATGCACTTAACTTGCCCTAAGAGCATTATGCTAGACTCAAACAAGCAAACAGATTATAGGCCAGCATTGGTATCCTAAGAAAGTATCTCAAGAATGGCAGGAACTATCAAATGCAGAACAACAAGAGTGCAATGGCTAAAAACCAGTGGCTTCCTCAAAATCCTGTTACAAGCATGGCTAAAAGTGCCAAACAAGTGTCATGGAGACATCAGGTAGCTGGAAGAGTGCCAATAAGGGACAAGCAGGCAGACCCAGATACACCAGCACTACATTATCAAGGAAAAAGTGTTTTTCCACTCAGGAAGCACTCAGTCAAAGTACCAGTGAAGGACCTGGCAGTGGTCAAACCTGCGGCTACCTCAGGAGCCCATCACAACTTTGGCTGAGAGCACAAAACAAGCAGGAAAAAAGTGTCGGGTTGTCTGTAGGGAGCCAGCAAGAGACAAGCTGGCCAAAACAAATGCATCAGAGCAGCATTTATCAAGGAGAGAAAGTAGCTTAATATGAGTAGCAGTGAAAGACCCAGCAATCATAAGGTAAAGGCAAAGAGATAGAAGTTTTCCCAAGCCAAAGACAGGGAAGCATGAGGAAAAGCTGCAGCTCTTGCCAATTAACACTGCAAACCCAGAACCAACTGAATGCCATCATTGCCAAGAAAAATTACCAACAAGAAAACAGCTGTATTCACAAGAGCTGGAAGTGCAATCAGTTGGGCAACACTCCAATGATGTAAATGAGTTTGCAGAGAAAAGCAATTTGTCTAACACAGCCTTCACATCCTCAATTGTGGACCAAGTGGATATTCTACTGAACAACAACAAAACAGCTTCAAGTACTCATATGTTACTACAATGCATCAAGTGAAACCTTGGAATCTTATTAGGCACACAAAGATGCTGCAGCACTTTGTCAAGTGCAGTGTTCAAGAAAATGCATTTGAGCATTGCAAGGATTTATTGCAAAGACTGGCAGTTGAGGTGCTAGACCTTGCAGTGCTGGCTGAAGACCTGGATGTATAGGTACCAGTGAATGCACAGTGGCATGAAGTTGCAGGATTCCTGCAAAAGTCATAGAAACAGAGCTTCATAGCTGAAATACTTATTGAGTAATGGATTTTAATAGAGTTACTTGTTGAGTGTGTAGGTAGGCGTAATGATAGTGTAGGGAATAGAGACTTGTATAGGTTAATACAAATGGCAATTGAGGAGCAACCAAAATTTCAATGTAAGTGAATCAATTTGTAAGCATGGAATGTAAGAGAAACAGTTGACTCAGGAAGTAAGAAGTGTGAAAAAGAGGCAATGGCCAATCAATACACACAAGCATAGGAGGCAATAGAGTGTCTGAGATCAGAAATGTAAAAATTGGCAGCAAACAATTCAAAAGCCACTTTTGTATTGTTGTGATGAAAAATTTTGACCAAGTTTTTTGTGAAATTCAGGGGTCAATTACTTTCCAATGGTCTTTGTGTGGCATCCTGATGTGATCAATACCTCTTGGTCACTGGACTTAGAAATTGTGGAGGCCTTTTGATGGGATCATCACAATTATTTCTCATAGGGAGCACATACTGTGGGAATTCCTCACAAGTAGTGCTTCCTAGGCCAGTTAGCTGTCAGCATGGTCTCCTAGGAGTGTACTGTGGTCTGGAATTGAAAGTTCAGGCAGCAGCAGGTAGCAGTAATCATACTAATCAATAAGCTGGTATATTGATAAAAGGGATGATGATTTACTGCTAAGGGATTGCCTCCCATATATACTTTTCTCACTGGCTAAGTGATTACTTATCATAATTTTCCAGAAGGTTCCAGAGATCAGTAGAAATATCAATGACATCAGAATGGGCTAAGAATGTTCTAAATAGATGTGAAAAGGTTCAAAGAGGCACAATGCATCAAACCAATCAAGAATTGGGATTCTGAAATCTGTGTAACATAGGGATACAGTATATGGAATGACAGTGGTAGGGATGGTGACACAAATAGGTTATATATCACAGGTCCTAATGCAATTACTTGCCTAATATGGAAGCACATACAATCAGTAATCTTACATAAAGTGAGGGATAACTTATGCAATACAGAAGCAGGTACCATGCTTGGCCAGCTTATGGGTAAATAATGATTAGATAACACAAATTGAGATAAAACTAAAATAATGGCAGTAGAGTATGGGGAAGAAAAAAATATGAGAATTGTTGTGATGCATTAAAATTAGTTTGGAGCTTGTTTTACAATGTAGAGGCTAATCAACAATATACAACAACTTCCAGTATGCTAATACCAAAATAGTTTATTGAGAGCTTGATATACCAATAGAAGATATAGCTTTCACTGATTTCCTCAATCTTAGGCTCAAAATATACTATAGACAGTATTTATCACTTCTGCAGCAGTGCTCTGACCATCTATTGACTAATGGACTTATTTACTTTTATAGAGATTTTTCCTTATTTGGACATCACTTTCCTTGCTGAGAAAATATTTCCCAATATGGAAATTCTGAACTCCCCTTTAACCTAAAGGGGTGTGTTGTAGAAGTCTCTAGAGGGGTCTTTAGACCTAAAGGGGTGATTTTAGAGTAAAGGGACTTCTTGTAGTGGTCTCTAAAGTGGACTTTACACTAAAGTGGTGCCTAAAGGGGTATCTTTAGAGTAAAGGGGCTTCTTAAAGGGAACTTTTCCAACAGAAAAGTGGTAGTTTCTTGTTGAACCTAGATTGGATTTTTGTGAGCTTTGCAGTCTCATTAATGATGTAGTACTAATCAAAGTCAGAATACTCAACAGTGTAAGTGATGCAGGGGAAGTCTTATAACCTCTAAACTTGTAATTGTAGTGTGGAGATTCTGGAAAGAGAGGCTCTCTCTTGATTTTTCAGCTGGGGAAGTCATATATACAAAAATTCTGAAGGATCAAAGTTTTGGGGTGGTTGCACAAGCAATACATGTGATACAAAGCTAAACTTTTGCAGTGGAGTGGATTGGACATAGGCACAGCTCCTTTGAATATTTCACATGATTTAATTGGCTGGTTTGAGAGTGACTTGCAACCAAAGTCACTGTTTTTGTTAGGATGATATTCAGGAGCTCAGAGATATTGGCTGGGCTACCAAGTTTTTTGATATTGTTGTGAACACCGTAAATTTTGTAGAAGCTACCAACTTGCATAGGAACAATGAGTTGTTGACCATATTGGTGTTGGTAGAGAGTTAAAAAATTGAAGTATTTGTTGACAATGGATTCTTTACTCATGTTCAATATATGAAGGGGTGGATGAGGGTGTACCCAATTTAATTGGATGGAGATAAGAATTGGATGGATATGGATAGTTTAGTGGGATATTTTTTAAAAGGCAGGGGGTAGGGTTCAACAATCAAAGAAGAGATATACATGGGGTGTAAAGAGAGGATAGAAATAAAAGTTGTTAGTAGAATATATCTTCAAGTATAAATTTGGCACTATGGTAGTAAGCTTCTAAACAAGTACAAAGTTTATTGTCAAAGCCAATAGATCTAAGTTTGGGTGCATCTTTGCAAGAAACGTAGGCAACATGTACATCATCAACTAAGACTTGAACGGCATTGGGATCATGGAGATGATTATCTACTTTGGTGGACTGCTTGTCAGGGTCTGGAGCATTTGTCCTTCAAAGTTGATCTTGCACTTGTGAGTTACAATAGCAAAAAGCAAAGTAAAGAAATGAGTGCAATATTGGTTTAGAGATATTTTAGTAATGGAATACTTTCCATTACCACCAAATGGGCATATCTGTCAGTGAGTGTCATTATGACCCCAATGCAATGTTGGTACTTGCCTAATGTTGATACATGTGGTGATCATGAATATGAAAGACATTTGGGATAACTAATACTGGTAACCAATTAGGGTAAAGATGATATGGGGGTAATACCAATAATTAGGGCAAAGAATAATGGGATAATACTGATAAGATAAAATATGTAAAAGTGCATCATTATAGCTATATGAATAAACTGGCCTGTGTGAGGCATAATTACCCCACCACAATGTGCAGATCCCTGCCACTATTGTATCCATTCTATATTTCATTTTGCTTGGTGTGTAGAGAAGATTTGGCCTTGCTTCACCATTTGGGAGTTTCCTATTTTGCAGATGTGTGGGAAGATAGGAGGACAAGTCAAGTCACAGGCACTACTATATCCTAAGTGCATCATGAATATAACCTTCAGGTCCTTCATGGATGTGAATAGTTGACACATGCAGGCCAGCCACAAACAGTACAAAAATAACAAGGACAGATGTGTATATGGAGACTCCCATGCCATTGGCATTAAGAAGCTAAGAAACATCAATGTATAGGTTTTGAGGGACATTATGCATGGTTGGGTTGGACGCAAAAAGCAACTAATTTGCATTAGGACAATGTTTCCAAAGTATGCTGGGGTTTTTTTGGTCACAAGCCAACTTCTACACCATTCTATACAGATTTCACATAAACAAGAGCCAGAGCTCACCTGAAAGGAGTACTAGAGCTCAGCAGGGTGAGCAAATTAATTGGCTAAACATTGAAAAGTTCTTTGCAGATATTCAGGAGGCACTCAAGGAAAAGAGGTTGCATCAGAGCATATGTTTCAACATATAAATGTTACCAGCAATACTTGATATATAGCAACTTTGCAGTAGGACACTGTAAAGCTGTAGAGTTGAGGTCATAGTAGTATGTCAATTGTGGCAGGTATGCAACACTTGGCAAATAACTACTAACACACTGCAAAGCTTGCAACTTCATTAGGCAGCAAATGCAGCAAAATATTGTCACATTCCTGTTGTAAGATCATGTGCAGGGAGAATAGTTCCAATCTGCTGGCATCATAATAGCCTTATTGCAGGATCATGATGACCAAACTGGATTATATCCACTCTTAGGAGAAAGTAATACTTCATAGCATTGTATTGGACTTGCTCTGTTTGATATTGTGACATTGAGCCATGAGTGCCAAAGAATGTGTAGTGTGCCAGAGAGGCAAAGTAGATCTATACTTGGTCACAGAGCGTGAAACATAGTGCTACATCTTTATGCAAAGCAGCCCCTGTGCTTAACCTACTGCACGCCAGAAAATTCAGTTTTTGCCCTCATTTGGGATCAATGTTGTGCTAGATATTTCAGAGTGCAGAAGGGCTTAAGATATGCATTTGTTACTGAACTCCTGCAGCTCTTTAGTATTGCTGAAGAGGCTTCTAACATCTCACATGAATGTGTGGCACCATCTTGGTCTACTGGAACTATCTGACACTATATTTCAATATCAGCCCTAAACAAAGCCCTAAGCAAAGCACTTACAGCACCAGATAGCTCCAGTGTATCAAGATTTTGCCTTGAGTTTTATAATATATTGAAAGCCTCTGCAGCTAGACTGAGAGTACAATGTGAGCTGCATATAGGATGTATGTCTTCAGACCTTTGGTACTCTTACACATGGTCCTCAACTCTAATCCAAGAAAACCGGTCATAAAATGGATTTTCTCCAACATAATGGGTGAAACGCTGTGGTGGTGTACAAGTCCAAAGGGCAAAATATGGTCAACACTTCTCAAGTGTGAATGTGTGTGGGGTGTTCACTGGGTGCAATAACCTCTGGCAAAAGCTTGCTAGGAATACTGGGTCTTTTGTCTGATCTAATGTGAAGGGGGATAAAGCCTCAAGCTTGTCAAGGGAAAACTATTAAGCTACAATCCCAACTTAGTTGGTGTCTTAACAAAAGTTCATAATGGCTTCAATGTCCTCTGAGATGACAGTGTACTAAAGCTTCCAAAGTCAAAACAACTGTACACTCCACCAACAGGGACTTGATAAGAATGCAGCTTTGACCATTAGTTATAAAGACTGAAAAGTATCTTTGCCTGTACAAGAACAAACTTGGAAAAACAATCATATATAATAAAATATACCTACTCTGAGTATTCCTCAAAAGTAGTGCCTCCAAGGTCAGTTGGCTGTCAGCATGGTTTCCTGGAAGTATTGACAGGTCTGAGTCCAAAAGTAGTGGTAATAGGCAGCAGTGATCTCACTAATCAATAAGTTGGAATATTGGAAGAGGGATGATTTATTTTTAAGGTAGAGCATCTGTTATATACTTTTTTGCTGTTCAAATTCTTGCTAGAAAATACTTTCCCAAAGTTTCCACAAGATAGTAGACAGCCAATTATGTTGTTGTGTACTAAAAATAGCTCATATTCTTGGCGGATTGCTCCATGTGGCATAGTAGTACCTAGCTAATCAGATAGTGGTAATATTAAACCTCTGTGTCATGTAGTTACCTCATATGGATGTAGGATAGGAGGGTTATGAAACCAGGATGGTCTCATGACATAGGCACTGTTGGGGGTACTTGCCTTATATGATAACTATTTTTTCTTGGCATCTTGGCAAGGAATAGGAATAACTTGTGCAATGGGTTTATGGTGACAAATAGCTTGCCAGGTCACACAGTAATAATCACCTAGGCAGATAGAAAATATTGCAATTTGGGATGATACTAATATAGGGGGGGTAATCTTTTTTAGGGAAGTGAGCATACAGGAATGAGCATATCTGCCTGTGGGTGTCACTGTGACCCCACTACAACACAAGGGTAACTCTGTATGAAAATCTAGAATTAAGCTACATACTATGTAACAAAGTATAGCTCTACTATGGCACTTTGGCACACCAGGGCATAGCTTGGCACTGATGGCACAATTTTGCACTAGACAATAGAACAGGTCTAGTTTCTGTACTGTAGATATCCAGCTGTTAGTAGGATGGCCAGCTTTTCTGGGCACAATGGACAATACTGCTGCAAAATTTGCAAGATCCTGTGGATTTACTCCATAACTCACACACATTATTTTCATCTACACAATTATAATAAGAATATCATCTTCCCACAGAGAGACATACAGAAGTCAGCATGCATTTGCTGCAAAGCTGGCATGCTATAGGCTATTGGCTATATTACAACATTAAGTTAAAGCTAGAGATACTTGAGATAGTGGAAATCTATTGCAGCAAAAGCTTTCCACTTGGAGCATTTTATGTGCTCTTCAACAATATAAGTATACTAATGACCAAGTTGTACAGGGGGCATTTCAAGCTGAATGAGTCCTTTAAGATACTGGAGAAATTAGAATAAATTGCTAAGATATTTGAGAGTATCTTCTACCCATATTATATTTTGCACCCTCCCATCAGTATTTGTATGCAAATGCAATGTTATAAATGCAAGGACTAGATGAACTGAATATGTGTCTATTCAAGTGCCCCTCAGAAGCAACTTCTACCTAAAGTGCACCGGAAGCATTGGTAGCCATATGTTTGTTGTCCAAGTCTTGGAGATATTGGAAGTGATTTGGGAGAACAAGTAGATTATGTGGTTTTCACTTATTGATATATTGAATGTAAAAGTAGTAATTATACTTTTACATGGTCTTGGCATAAAAAGCCATGCTTAATAGGTTAAGAAAGGACTCAAGAGCATGTGTGCAAAGTGTGGGGCTGCTTGGACAACTTTAAGAATTTTAATGCTCTGGGTACCTGATATTTTGGTGAAAAAGTTTGAGGTAAATACTGACAAGGAATTTGGTCAGTATTCTCTAGGATTTGAAGGTAATGATCTAAGTGACCAAGTTAGGTGAATATTTTGGTAGAATTTCAAATTTTTTACAACACTTCCACTTAGCTAAATGTTCATACTACTAGTCCTAATTTTGACCTAAGATATTCAAACTTGTCTCTAGCTAATGGTCTAGTAAATATATCTGCAATCATTTTATCTGAAGGAGAGTAAACTAAGCTAACTAAGTTATTCCCTATAGCTTCATGTATGAGATGATGTTTACTATCTATGTGCTTAGTTCTGGCATGAAAAGTTGGGTTTCTACCTATTTGTATACATCCTTGATTTTCTTGGAATATAGTAATAGGCATTTTTTGACATAGGCCTTAATCTGTAAAAAGCTTTCTTAGCCACATTGCTTCTTATGGAGCTTCACAGGCTGCCATATACTTTGCCTCTGTGGTAGAAAGTTTTACAATTGGTTGCTTACTTGAATTCCATGAAATTGCTTCTTTACTGTTAAGTAAGGTGTATCCTGCAGTGGATCTTCTGTCTTCCAAATTTTGTCCCCAATCAGCATCAGAGAATCCCACAAAAGCCTGTTCTGAGTCCTTATAAGTGTATCTTAAGCATTTATAAGCAGTTCCTTCTAGGTATTTAAAAATCTGCTTGGCTGCTGCAATATGATCAGATCCATAGTTCTGATTATATTGGCTGACAACTCCCACTGAATATGAGATATCTGGATGTGTTACAAGCATGATATACATCAGACTGCTAACCATAGATTGATAAGAAAAGTCAGGGCTTTCAGGTGGCACCAAGCTCTCTTGTGTTTGTTGAGTTTTGACCAAGTCAAGGTTGGTCTCCATTGGGGTAGCTGCTGGTTTACAGTCTTCCATTTGGTACTTTTTTAGTATATTGTTAACATACTTGGACTGACTTAGGGTGATAGTGTGGGTACTTCTGTCTATGGAGAACTTAATCCTTAAGTAGTAACTGAGTTTGCCTAGATTGGACATCTTGAACTCTTTAGATAGGGTGGATTTAGTCTCTTCTAATGTTTTTAGGTTATTGGTTGCTATAGTAAGATCATCCAATTATAGAGCTATTAGAACTGAATTTGCTCTATCTGGCTTATAGTATATACTATAGTCAGCATTAGTTCTTTTGAAACTCAAAGATTCCTACCAGAATCTATCTTGTAATTCCAGGCACTTGGTAATTGTTTGATACCATATAGAGACTTTTTGAGCTTGCAGACCAGATTGGGGTTATCTTGGTCAGCAAATCCATCAGGCTGGTCCATATACATATCCTTATCAAGTTCTTCATTCAGAAATGCAGCTTTTACATCCATTTGATGAGTAAAAAACTTATATTTGGCTGCAATAGCCAATATTAATCTAATGGAATTAAACTTGGCTACCAGTGCAAAGGTCTCAGTATAGTCAAGCCCTTTTGTTTGAGAGTATCCTTTGGCCACAAGTCTTGCTTTGTATCTTTTAACTATAGCATCAGCCTTGCACTTTGTCTTAAAGACCCATCTGCATCTAATTGATTTTTAGTTGATTGGTAATTTGACCAAGTCCCAAGTTTGATCTTCCATCACGGCCTGATATTCCTCAGTTGTTGCAGATCTCCAAAACTTTGTCTGAGGGCTATTTAGGGCCTCTTTTACAGTCTTGGGCTCATCAATATGGACTGAATAGGCATAGGCTAAGTTTGTACCCTCATTGATTTAGTAATTTGGGCTATTTCATGTCCAATTGGATCTCCCGGCTTTGATACTGGAACAACCACTTCTGGAATTTCCCTGAGCACTGCTTCAGGCTGAACCATGGTTGTAGAGTCCTCTGGAGTGAAAAAAGTCTCATTGTTTTGCTCTGATTCATTCCTGACAATTGGTGGACTTGAGATCAAATTTTTGTCATCTTCTGATGTCATTTTTTGTGCAAGTTTTTGAATTTTCATCATAAAACACATCCCTTGACTTGATCAGCTTCTTTGCCTTGGTATTCTACAGTTTTTATGCCTTAATCTCATTGCAGTAGCCCAAAAGTATACATCTTACACTTTGTGGCTCAAATTTTGACTGATTTCCAGGCAGTCTCTTGGCATATGATGTACACCCAAATATTGTGAGATGTTCTGCACTTGGTCTGTACCTATATCATGCTTCAAATGGAGTAGAATCACAAAGGATTCTGCTATAACTCCTATTTTTAAGGTATACAGCTGTGGCAACTGATTCTGCCCAAAATTGTAGGACAATTTTTGATCATGAATCATTGAACTTGCCATATTTATAATTGATCTGTTAGCACATTCTGCTACACCATTTTGCTGTAGGGAGTATGGTATGGTAGTTTCTTGCTTTATCCCATGAATTTTCCAGAACTGGATGAATTGTTTTGAGGTATATTTTCCACTATTGTCAGAGTGTATTTTCTTGATTTTTTCACCAGTTTCTCTCTCCACCATGGCTTTGAGCTCCTCAAACTTAGACAGAGCATTTTCCTTTTTCTCCATGAAGTGAACCCACATGTTTCTTGTATAATCATCAATAAAAGTGATAATAAGCTTCATCCCACCCAAGGATAAATTTTGCCTATGTCCACACAGATCTGAGTGAATTGGATCTAATTTTTCTTAGTTTGATTAACCCAGAGCTCTTGAGCAGTTGTCTGGCTTGTTTTCCATATATGCAGGCTTCATAGTGCTCCAAATTATCTGTGGGATCAATTTTTACTCCAGAAATTAGCTGATCTTTGATCATTTTGTGCAAGTAATCAAAATTGACGTGCTCAAATCTCCTGTGCCAAAGCATTGGTGTTTCTTCATTTAAGTTACTATATTGGCTTCTCAATATGATGAGATATAAGTCAACTTGTATAGATTCCCATCTCTGGTACACAAAGCAATATGGGCACTATATGATCAGTGATCTTTTATCCAGAATTGTCAAAGCTGAAACTGTATCCTTCTGCTTCAGCCTTGCTTACAGCTAGTAGGTTCTTGGCTATTTCTGCTACAGAGAGTACTTCTTTAAAGGCCAGTCTATGGCTTCTGTCACTGCCTCTTAGGTTTACTTGGCAAGTTCCTTCTCCCACTGCATCAAGTATTCTATTGCCACTCATGAAAACCATTGGAATTGGAATTTCTTGATATTTGGTAAAATGTTCATTTTGGTGTGTAAAGTGTTGAGATGCTCCAAAGTCAATATACCACATCTGAGTATCCTTGTTTGTGGTCATATTTAGTGCAAATATGAATAGTCTATCTTCAGTTGTTGCAGCATTTATATGTTCAGGCTTTTTCTGCGAACTTTCTTTCTTTTTAAGACACTGGTCTGATGTGTGTCCTTTCCTTTTGCAGTAACTACAAAACAGATTGCTGTTGCCTTTGTAGGGTCTTGGGTCCCTCCTTTGTTGGTTATCATTGCTGATTAAAGCATTCTCTTCTTCCTTCTTATTGGTGCTTGATTTTCATAATTCTTCATCCAGGAGCCTTCCACTTACATAAATTAAGGTCAATTCTTCAGTTCTGGACTTTGGGGCTGATACAAGGCCTTGAAACTTGTCTGTCAGGCTATTCAGGATGGCTACTATCACATCTTCATGAGTAGTTAGTACGCCAACATACTCCATCTCATCTACCAGCAGGGTAATTCTGTTAATTAGATTTTTCATTTCTTCTCCTGGCAGCATCTTTGAAGTAAAGTATTTTTGTCTCAAATACACTTTCTTAGTAGCTGAACATGATTGATAGGTGTCTTCTAATGCCTTCCAGGCATTCTTTACTGTTTTTGCTCTTGAGCATTGAATTAGCAATTTGGCATTAACATCAAGGCAAATGCAGTGAAAGGCACTTTGTACTTTCTTCTGGTGCTTTAAGGCTTCCTCTCCCATGTTTTTGGTAGTGCATTCTTCTCCCATGATAATATCCCAAAGGCCTCTTTCTTGCATCAGCATCTTCATCTTCACCTTCCACACTTGGTAGTTAGATCCATCCAACTTTTCAGCAGAGGAGAAATTCTAGTAATAGTAGTAGTAGAAACTGCAGAGAGTGACAGCTTGAGGCTCATAACCTGCTGTAAGAGTGTTGGAGATATTGGTAGGAATTTGGGAGAACAAGTAGATTATGTAGTTTTCATCTAATGATATATTGAATGTAAAAGTAGTACTTTTATTTTACATGGTCTTGGCATAACAAACATGTAGATTAGGTTAAGAAAGGTTCCAAGAACATGTGTACAAAGTTTGGGCTGTTTGGACAACTTTGAGAATTTTCATGTTCTGGGTGCCTGGTATATTGGTAAAAATATTCTAAGTAAATCCCAATCAGGAATATGGCCAGTACTCTCTAGGATTGGAAGGTAATGATCTAAGTGACCAAGTTAGGTGAATATCTAGGTGGAATTATATACTTTTACAGCAATGTTGACATTGTAAGTATATTTATCTGGAAGCCAATTACCAATTCACACTTAATGCATCTACAGCTTTTATGTAAGGAGCTTGTGTTGGGACTTGATCAGCTACACTGCAGGTACAAAGCTTGGCAGATAGATCTCTGCCACTACTACATTCATTCTCTGCTCTATCTTGCTTGGTGTGGAGAATATAGGATCATGCTTCATCTTTTGAGAGTTTTCTATAGAGCAAATGTGTGGGGAGATAGGAAGACAAGTCAAGTTGCAACTACTTCCATATCTCAATCTTTTCAGGAATATAACCTTCTAGTCCATCATGGTTGTGATGAGTTGGCACCTGGAAGACAGCCAGGAAGAGTAGGAATATTACAAGTACAGATGTGCACCTGGAGATACCTACACTTTTGACTTTAAGAAGCTATGCAGCCCCAATGTGTGGATACATCAGTTAAGTAATCCCAGGCTTGGTTAGATATAACAAGCAACTAACTTTTATCTGGACAACATTACCAAAGTATGCCAGATTCCTCCTGGCTGCAAGCCAACTTCTATACTATTCAATACAAAACTCACACAAAACTTGACCTAAAATGCACCTATATGGGGGACTGAATTTCAGCTGGGAGAAGAAATATATAGGCTACGTACCAAAAATTTTGTTGCCAATATTCAGGAAGTACTTATGGCAAAAGTGGTGGCAACTAAGCATATGTTTGCAAGATGAATATGTTACCGGCAACACAGGGCATATGGCAACTTTGCACATATCACACTAAGAAGCCATAAGGTTGAGATGATAAAAGTCAGTCAGTTGCAGGGGGTTTGTGCATTTGCATAGGTTAGTAAGCAGGAGGCCATAGCCTTCTTTGAACTGAGCTCTATGTGGAGTACTTGTGATGATGGTGGGTAAGCAAATGAAGGGGGATGATTCCACAGTGGAATATATAAATGGTGCAAGGAGAGGTAGAAAAAGGGAATATCATTTGCTAAATTGTATAGTGGCCTTATTCAGGATTAGCTGTAGACCACCATACTGCCATCATATTGGCAACAGAGATCTACCAAAAGGTTGTCAAAATGCCATCAAATCTTTAAAATAAAAGGCAATTGCATGTGTTTGCTGGTTAGGTCTGCTGAAATAAATGCTGATTGCATTAAAATTATCAAATTGCCATGCAAGTCTTGCTCTAAGACCATTCAAATACTTTCACATTTTTTCTTTAATTGACATTAATAATGGCAAAATGGTGTCACCATGCCACCATAAGATTGCTTAGAAGGTCAATAGTTCCAATCTGCTGGCATTGTGACAACCTCATTGAGGGTACCTGATGGCCAATCTGGATTATGTCAGGCCTTAGGAGCAAGTTAATTTTCATAAGATCCTTGTTGTGATTTACTCAAAATATTTCACTTAAACATTAGATAGTCAGAATGTGAGGCATTATAGACTTGTCCAAAGAGCTCCAAGCCTTGCACATATGCTCTTCAGGCTTCTTTTTATGTATTCTATTTGTTTACTCTGTTAAAACCATGTATATGTATAAATAATGCCTTTACATTCAATGAATTATCAAGTGAAATCCTCATAATGAGCATGTTATCCCAATCACTTCCGGCACTTTCAAAGCTCTTGGAACATATCTCACCATTTTCTAAATGGAGTAGGATGCACAAGAAACTGCAAGTAGTAATAGACACCAAGTTGATAGAGTCCTACCAACAGGATAGAAGAGGGTTTTAAGCTGGCACCACTTCTTCAGTGGTGGATCTCAATGTATTTACTGATGGAGTATGAGGTTATGACCAGTCTCAATCTAATGCTTAAGTACTTTTATAGGTTAGTAGATATTAGTCTTAAATAATATCTGAAGTATCAATAATAATACACTAATCAATATATAGCAGAAGTAGTAATACTGTTAGTAGATATGAGGGATGAAATATGGCAATCATCAACTAAGGTGCATATGTGTAGGAACAGGTATTATTGGAAAGGGAGTGAAAATGCTGGGAACCATTGAACAGAAGCTTAGGAGCTATTGAAATAGAAGATGGATCATTGAATTGGAAAATTTGAGCCATGTTTTGTTGACATTTAGAGTGCAACTTCTTTCTACATTATTTGTATGGCATCTGTGCCTCTCAGTTATGGGATCTATATTTGTTGACCCTTTGATCAGATTATCCAAGTTGTTTTTATAGTCATTTTCAGAGCTTTGGGAAGCTATGTGCAATCATCTTAGTCCATGCACTGATCACTTCCAGATATTAGGTAGCTTGGGGTTAGAGAAAAACCAGGCCCACCATAGATTGCAAATGGTCATCCGGTATACTTGGATTTCTGTCACTCATTGAGCCCCCAATAGAATGAATATGAACAAGCTTGCATTAATTATAGGCCAGAATTAGAATAGCACGAAATGGGGACAGTTCCCAGATGCGTAGCATCCATCTTCAAGTTTGTGCCCCAAATGCAACCAATTTAAAGAAAGGATGAACTGCTTTGGATCGAGATCTTCATTGCAATCCGAAAACCCAGTCTATTTATTTGTTCTAGAGGCCCCGGGATTTATCCGGGTGGATGTGTCCAGTATATGATTGCCTCATTTCTGGGCTCAAAGTCGAAAGCATGCATTGGAGAAGTATTTCGGGTACATGCGCATTGATCCACGCGGGGAAGCCAAGCCATTGGCCAGCCAGCCACGCCTTCCTGCCGCAGCAAGGCTCCCCTACAGATGTCAGTCCTCGGAAATGATGAACTTGGAGGTATGGTATATATTGTGGCAAAGGAGGCTAGCTCATCATGGTCGGCATGGAACCAGATTCCAGAAGAAAAGGCACGCTGTCGACAACCAATACCGCCGGGAATAGGCAGCGCGGGGTTGTACCGATGTTCTACTGCCATACAATGCAGCGTTCCATTTCCTAGCCGTGGATACGGTGGTACAAGACAGCCTTCCTATCTGGTTGATCTTGAGATTCCAATGTTTTGTGATTCAGAAACCAAGGTTACGCTGGTACCATCCCACTTGTATTTGTGTGATTTTCTAGCGGGGAGGCACACCAATCAGTGGGCAGGCCAAGGTGACATCATTCCGCAGGTTCCATCGCTTTCCACAGAAACCCGTCGTCCAGCGATTTCTCGATGCATGAAAGCTATTTAAGATGGTGGGTGGTTGGTTGGGCAACCAACCACAAGACAAAAACAATGAGTGAGACTGATATTGTGGACCCCATAGCGCTTGTTAAGGAGGGATATGATAAAATTGCTCTGGATTATCTAGCTTGGGCTGAAGAATCGAACACCGCGGACAACACCACCAACAGCCCTCGACTGAAATACCTCGAGAAACTGTATGAGCTGGCCCCCGCGCAGAACACAACCCGCCTGCTCGAGCTGGGTTGCGCCACTGGCCTGCCGTGGACACAGAAGATGCTCGAGAAGGGGTACCAAATCACTGCAGTAGACCTGTCCGAAAGACAGATCCAGTTGGCACGGGAGAATCTCAAACGATGGATCTCGGCCAATCCAGCCGAGAACTCTGTGGACCTGGTAAGCGCGGATATGATGAAGCTGGCCTACTCCAACTATACATTTGACGCGGTTGTGGCGTTCTTCTCCATCATCCATGTCCCACGCGATATGCAGTTGGTACTGCTCGAGAACATTTACAACTGGCTAAAGCCTGGCGGGTACTTCATCTGCAATCTTGCCACCATGGACGTCCCGGTGATCTATGACCCCAATTGGATCGGTGCCCCTATGTACTGGAGCAGTTGGAGTTGCTCCAAGATTCGCGAGCATCTGAGCTCTGTTGGGTTTGTGTTTGTGGACGACGAGGTCATTGTCGAGAATGAACATGGTGCAGAAATCGAGTTCTGGTGGTTTGTCGTCCAGAAGCCGATCACCAAGCAGGAATGACTCGCGATGCATGCCGATCTTGCTATGTAGGCTTAATGTACCAGTAGTTGAATTGTTACTATATAATACATGCATATAATATATAACCTGGTGCAGACCCATTTAGCTCTAACGGAAACCTGGATGTGTAGTCAATGTAGACCAAGAGAATGCTTGGGGTTTGCGGCATTAACCATATTACTCTTGTAGTGGACCTTTGGCATGTGGGTGGTCTTGGCAAACTCGAATAATGCAGAGCTTTCAAACCAGAGTAGACTGGATGGCATAAATGTTGGTGAATCAATTACACAATAATAGCATTGTGTGCGGAATCAATGAATCCCAATCCCGTGACCGTCAATTGTTCTGGCGATTCTACTTCTGGTCAGCCCACGTTCATTCTTAAAACCATGATCAATACATCCCTCACTGCCAACAAATTGTTCCAGCTGAGAGTAATGCTTACTTTTCCACATAGAGTTTCAATAACGGGGCTTGCATCCCACTCTTTGATTCTTCTGTCTCTCCTAAACGTTTCCGCGTTTCAAATCCCTTTTCCCTCTGCCGACCTTGCTTCTCTTGCAGAGCCTACGGCCATCGGAACTCGAGCCAAAGCGCTTTCCTGGAAGGAAGACGAGTTCGTGAACCTGAAGCCTGGCGATTATGTTTTTAACTTCACCGACGATTTGGTTCGCGGTCAACCGCGAGAATTTTTGGTCCATGTACCTGAACTACTTTCCACCAGAAAAAAGATCCCGATTGTGTTTGGCTTGCATGGGATGGTAAGTGGGATGGTTTACAAAAAGCAGACATTTGCTTAATGCTATCTTGCCCTTTTCAGGGTGATAATCCTGAGAACTTCGCTCACGGTACTGGAATGGATCTGGCCGCAGACAAATATCATTTCCTATCAGTCTACCCAAAAGGCAGCGCCTCTACCCTTGATTCTACCAGCTATACCTGGAATGGTAAGAGAGATATCCCCCACAACTAGCTTTGAATCTTTCGCCCGCTGACCAACTTCGACAGCTGGAACGTGTTGTTTCAGTAAAGGTGACGACATAAAATACTTGAACCGTGTAGCAAACCGCCTAGTGGACACCTTGGGTCGTGAGAAGATTGATTTCGAGAGAGTCTTCACTTTCGGCTTTTCTGCTGGCGGTGCCATGTCATATGCTTGGGCGTGCCACAACAATGGGCTTGGGGTAGACGAGGATGGAGCTTCGTTGATTAAGTTTCGAGGAATTGCCCCTATGTCAGGTAGCGAAGATACACTTCCAATTCTGGTACTACCCATTTACCACGTAGATTGCTTTACTAGGCTCCATGGCAAATACTTGCGACTACATGTTCAACTCTACCAACGCATTTTCAGTCCTTCATTTCCACGGAACAAGTAAGATGATGGCCCCATGTTTGGTTTACTTTGCATGACTAATTGGGCGCATCCCAGGTGACCCCCTATTCCCTTACCGCTATAAAATCTATTTACCAATTGGATACAAAATCAAGACCGCCTTGGAGACGATCACGTTCTGGAGCAGTGAGAAGTATCAGTGTAAGATCTCTAGTATTGGGTTCCATAAGGGCCCTGTCACCCAGCATCTCTACCAAGACTGTCTCGACTCAGAAGAGAGTCATGTCCAAGTCTCACTGATTGAAACACAGCGGGGAAGGCATTCATGGCCACCTGTTCAGTATATCAACGCATCGGAATTCATATGGAATTTCCTGAATGAGTGAGATCCCCTAACGAATGCTCTTGTGGAGAACAGAAATCCCCATTGAGCACCAATTGCGATACCGTTTCCAGCCAAACCAATCTTTTGGAATAAATGAATTCCTTTAATACGTTACATGCATTAAATTATGACCCCCCTCATATGCATAATGCCATCACGGCTTTGGGCCAGTTTCCATGCACATCAAGCTAACAGAAATGCACGAACAGGGGTGTGGAGTTCACTTGGCTACAGTTTACTACGCGTTTTCTACGGTAATTACATGGACTATGATTTGCCCGCATATAACGCCCTCTCCACTTGAAGGTCAATATTGGGTGTGTCGGGGAACAATTGGAACCTTTCAGCCAGGAAGCTGACAATACGGAAGTAGATTCCCTCAGTGGCATTGCGAATGTTGATGCTATGATCCGAATCGGTGAATGGTTGGAAGCGATAGCGATGAACCTTGGCCATGGTCAATGCATCTACCAGATTCAAGGAGTTCTGGAAGTGGACATTGTCGTCACCTGTGCCGTGGACCAGCAGGTAGTCTGCGTGATGGAATCCAGTCATGTTTCGGATTCCGGCCTCCTCGTAGCCCTCAGGGTTGTCCTGTGGTGTGGACATGTATCGCTCGGTGTACACCGAGTCATAGAGCTTCCAGTCGGTTACTGGTGCCACGGAAATACCGGCTTTGAAGACTTGGGTGTCAGTCTCCAGCACCTTTCCGGTCATGTACCCGCCATACGACCAGCCCCAAATGGCGACATTCTCGGGGTTGACGTAGGGGAGCTGCTTCCAGTACTTCCCGGCATTCACCTGATCAATGGCCTCATACCGGCCAAGGTGGCCGCACACTGGTGAGCGGAATTTGCGGCCCTTGAATGCAGTACCACGTCCATCCACCTTCACGATGATTACGTTCGACCATGGCGCAGCGGTGAGGAAGTCATCAAAGCCGAGTCGGAAGTTACGCGTGACATAGTTGGAGTTTGGCCCACCGTAGACATGGAACAGTACGTTGTACTTATGGCGAGCCGACTCCTGGAAATCCGGTGGCAGAATCTCCATCGTGTTGAGCTCCACCCCGTCTACCGTAATCTTCTTGTAGCGACGGGTGGAGACCTTGTAGTTCGCCAACACCTTTTGCAACGCGCTATTGTCCTCCAGCACTCTCTCAAACTTGCTATCGTCAATGGAGTACAGCTTCGACCATGGGATCTGGGGTCCAAGATACTTCAAGATGTAGTATCCCTTGTTGTTCGAGAAGGCCGCACTGAATGCCCCTCCTCTGACCTTCGGGGAGAGCTGCTTCTTCCTACCTCCGAAGCTCACGCTGAACACGTGTGGTTCGGTAGAGTCGATCTCGGTGCTTGTGTAGTACACTTGGCCTCGGACGGCGTCAACCCCAAGAATGCTGTTCACCTCCCATTCGCCCCGTGTGAGGTACACTGGCTTCTCCGCCGTGACGGGGGTGTAGAGTGCTAGATGCTTGTACCCGCTGTGCTCTACGATGTCGATATAGCCCCCTTCCTGGACCCCGGTGGTGCCGTTGGCTGGGACATAGCTTACCGCCTGATGCCAGTCCAGCCATCCTTCATCCGTGGCCGCCTCGCGTCTGGTAAGCTTGGCCATGCCCGACTGTCCGTCCACAATGAAGATCCAATGCTTGTTCTGGATCCTGTTGCTCACCCGCACAAGCAAGAGGTCATCCTTCTCCGTGAGCCACTTCACCTCCCCAATGATCATCTCCGCTGGGTCCAGGCCATCAGTGGCTGGGAACTCCACTGCCAATGGTCCATTCTCCGCGTTCAGATGGTAGATGTGCAGCGACACTGTTGGGTTGGGGTAGCCTGCCTTCGGATATCTTATGATCACCTCGCTTGGGTAAGAGTCACTCATATTCCCCGGGTGATACACTGGCATGCGGAACTCCGGGACGGTTGTCTCGTTCAATCGCAGGAATGCGATTGCTTGGCTTCCAGGTGACCACCATTGTGCGTAATTGCTGCTGAATACCTCCTCCTCGTACACCCAATCCGGGACTCCATTGAACACCGTGGCCGTGCCATCCTTGGTCACTCTAACTTCGCTCTTGAGGTCGGTAACATACAGGTCGTTGTCCCGAACGAAGGACAGATGGGTACTGTCGGTGCTCCAAGTGGCATAGGTGATGTCGGGTTTGCCAGAATCTGTGGTCAACGGAGTGGTCTTCTTCGTCTCGATATCATATACCCAGTACTTGGCATAGTAGGAGTGACGCCATTGCTGGGTTATTCAGGTGACAATAAACAAAGAACAAAGAGAAACTTCGTTAGTAAGCCATAGCAGGGTGTTTTTTCTCGGTATGGCGACGATTCTTTACCTTTTTGTAGTCAGTTGCGTAGAGAACTTTCTTCTTGTTAGGTGAAAGTGCATATCGGAACTGATTTAGTGGTTTACCATTCGGGTCAGTAACATCGGTTCCTCTAACAAGAGTCTGGGAGTTATTTGATAAGAGGTTGTTGAGGACAATATCTCCGTTAGTAGAGGTGATGTAGGCTCCATCCTCTCCGTTTAAACCTTGTGTCCAGGTAAAACTGGGGGATTTAGCGGTGAGATTTCTATTTCCATTGACAAAGTCACTCCAAGTATATATCAATTTTCCAGGCGACGGATTTTTATCCAATATCCCTACGAATGAGGTCAGCGCAGGAAGCTGGGCAGTGCACAGAGCTAGCTACACTTACATGCTATTTGGTCGCCACCCACATCTATCACATATAGAAGAAGGAAACCTATGAATAGGCTGCTTGATGTCTTGAACATCATATATCAAAAATGGTTATTTTTTAGCTCAGTGAATCTTCTTTTATACTATCTAGCCCGACGTAATTGAGGGTTCCCTAAGTTGAGCTCCTGATCAGTATCACGTGTGCAGAGGATTCTCTTGTGACTTGTATTGCTATTATTCAATCATCATCACCAGTCTTTGCATAATCAAGGATTTACCCAGGAAGGAGGTTCCTGAAGCAATTAAATATAGTTGAATGCGGCCAACACTAACCCATTTGTGTTAGAATCTTATTGTCCCTTCATGTTTCAAATGTCGCTGAATCAGATGACGTACTGACGAATCTGCTATGAAGTTACTTTGATACACTGCATTCTGATCCGCGATTCAATTGCTGATATTTCCTGGCCTTTTGTTGTAAATTTTGTATTTACACCTAATTATTCTATTATCTTGGTCACTTAATTCAGAGCCTACAAATCTTAAAGAATTTAGCCCGAATTTCTTGTTGGACTTGGAATTTTTTTCCAAATTATCAGATACCCATGACATGAAAAACACCCATGTTGACCAAAGTTTACCAAACTTTGCACACATGCGCTGGTGATCTTCCTAGGCATATTCTAGGTGTTTATCTTGGCAACACTATCTTAAACTATAAGCATTGCTTTTATATTCAAATTCATTGAGTGAAAACTATGTAATGTACTTTCTCTGCTAATCACTCCCAGCTTATCCAAAACTCTTACAACAAGCTTTAAGCCCTATCAATCATTTTCAGCTGCTGCAAAAATCTATCCAAAACACAGAATCTTGACTACCAAGTCACTGCCAGCAGAAGTACAGACAACTCAATTAGCAGAGTGGCTGAATTGGTTATTGGCATGAAATCAGTAGGAATGCTAGCTACTAATGAAGCTATGAGAGTAACCATCTTGTATACTCTGACAAGCCAATTTCAGGGACTTGTGTAAGCCCTAGAGTTCAGAATTGAGTATATGCTTGTAGATTGTGTTAACTGAAGGCATTTGTAAAAAGAATTGAAATGATCAAGCTGCAATCAGAATGAAGTAGTCAATACTATAATATGCATAATAACAACAAACAGGGATACCTAAATTCCTTCAAAGAAAGAGGCAATCTTAGTGAGGGACACTGATTAGATTTGTGTTTAAAAAAGTGATATCTTCCACTTGAATGATATAAATGTATATATGTTGCAACTGCCAGACATAAGCAGCTCAAATCTGAACTCAGTACAGCCAGAAAAAAGGGCTCTTAGGCATGGTATACATACTCTGGAGCATCTCAGCCATTTACATATTGAAAGTAATATCTAAACTAATATCAAGATATTCCAAATGATGTGCTTTTGTGGTAGACAACAGAACAATCAATGCAGGTGGACAGTAAACTATAATTGTAAGCATAAGTATCAACAAAGGTGGCTTTGCACAAATACTTGAACAGCTAATTGATTCACAAGCAACACATAAGAGCCTACAATCTATACAGAACTTTTGCAAATAAATGAACAGATACAGCACTTTTGTATAGGAGATATGGATATATTAACTTATTACATTTGTGCAAAACAATCATAAGTCAGCTAACTTAGATAGTGAACCTGATCCTTTCATTGTCTTTGAGCCTTGCAAAGCAAAAATCATTGCAAGTATTAGTAAAGCCTGCACTCTCAATTGTCCCTTTTTTACTTTTGACCCACTCCCTGCCTCTATTATCATTTCCTGATTCCAGACATGTAATTATCTATTTTATTTGTGTACTATAATATGCTGTTACTTCACTTTTACAATTATTCACTACTGACTTTATTGGTGCCCTCAGTTTTGTTGAGTACTGATATAGAGACACAAAGATATACTTGTATGTGAAGAGCAAGCCTGGCAAAGAATCTAATGCATCACCAGTTATCTAAACTCAATATTCCTTATGCACAGTACTTCTAAAGTTGGTTGGCTGCCAGCATAGTCTCCTGGGAGTGTCCTTTCCCTATGAAATATAACTGTGATGATCCTGTCAAAGGCCACCACAAAGTTTAAATCCTGTAACTCAGAGGTATGGACAGTATGCAAAGACTGTTCAAAAATAGAACCTCACATTTCACAAAAAATTTGATTAAAATTTCTCATCACAGCAATATATAAGTAACTTTTGATTGCTACTCTGCCAGTTTTCTCACTTTCAGATCCCAGACTTTCAATCACCTCCTACATTTGAGTACATTTATTGGCTATTGCCTCTTTTTCATACTTCTTACTTCCTGACTCAACCAATATTCTTACTTTTCTTGCATACATATTAGCTTATTTCTATTCACTCTTCAATTATAACTCTATTGCCAATTTTACTGACCTGTACAAGTTTTTATATCCAAGACTAACATTAAGCCCAGCCTCACACTCAACAAGTAAGTCCATTAAAATCCATCATTCAATAAGTATTTCTGCCAATATGCCCTGTTTCCATAACTTCAGCTGGAACTCTAAAGCTTTATGCCATTGTTCATTCACTGGTTCCCATATGTTCTGTTCTTTGGCCAGCACTGCAAGGTCTAATACATAATCTGCCAGCCTTTGAAATAAATCTCTGCAATGTTCCAGTACATTTTCTTTAGTATTGCACTTGAGGAAGTGCTGCAACCTTTTGCAGTGTCTATTATTGCCTGAATATTCCACTGTAGGAATTATGATTGTCCTTGGAATTCTTGATGTTGTTGCTTTGTCTGTCAGTAGGATCTCCACTTTTTCTACAATAGAGGATGTGGAAGCTGTTGTGGTGAGATTACCTTACTCTGCAAACCCATCTACCTCACCGTAATGTAACATGACTGACAATGCATCCAACTCTTGAGAAAACAGTCATTGTCTTCTTAGCAATTCTTCTTAGCTATTACAGGATTCAAACTGTTCTGGGCTGCTGGCTTCAATTACTGAGAATGGCAGTTTCTTTATCATGCTTTCCGGCCTCTGGTTTGTGTAGACTTTTTTCCCTTTACCTTTTCCTTTATTGCTGCTACCTTGTACAAGCGCTTCCTGTACTAATCTACCTCTTCCCCTTGATGAGTGCTGCATGGATGCACTAACTGCTGAGTGCTTGTTCCTCACTGGCAAGCTTCAGGCAACCTGACATTTCTTTGCCACTTGCTTTGAGCTTTCAGCCCTAATTGTGACAGGCTCCTGAGAAACCTGATGATTTTTATCACTGCCAGGCCCTCCACTACTACTTTGACTCAGTACCTCTTGATAAATACTATCCTTTTTCCTTGATGCAAGTTGCACTGGTGCATCTGTTTCTTCCAGCCTGTCCCTTATCAGCACTCTTCTGGCTACCACACATTTTTTGCTGCTTGTTTAGAGCTTTTGGCCCTGCTTTTAATGGGCTGTTGAGGAAGCCTCTGGTTGTTAGCTGTGAAGCATTTGTACTTCTGCCTTTTGTAGTTTCTGCATCTTTTGAGAAACTCTCTCAGCCTACCAATACTGGCCAATACCTTTTACTTTTTAGAATCTAGGGTAATACATGTGGAGCAAGTCAAGTACATTCTGCCTGACCTTGAGTTTCTGATGGTCACATGTTTACCAGCCTTGAGGGGATGGCATGCTAGACTTGGTACAGCCTCTTGTATATTAGCACACTCTTCATCATTACACTCAATGGCTTCAGAGATCTCAAATATTCATTGATTATTGGGCTTTGGTATATATGCGTTGTTCTTTCCTCCCATGCTGTGGTATATTCTTTTGCAGGCTTTATCTTTGTGCACTGTTGTTGTGCTTCAAAGACTTCACAGTACTCCTTTGCTGGTGTATTGGCAAATTTCTTAAATCTTAGCTGCAACACTGAGCTATATGGGCTCCTTCTTTGCAGCAAATACACTGCATTCTCTGCCTTGACTATTGACTGCTTGGCATATATTAACTGCTTATCCTGTCTCTGGACAACTTCCTGACTTCTCTAGGCCATTGCATATATCTTATTAGGGTCTGCACTTATTTGCCTCATTAATGGTTTGGCATATGCCAACAGCATACTTGGTAATACTGATGGTGCTGATGTTAAGACAGCAACTTACTAGTCCTCCACTGGAGGTACTATGTCTGCTACATTCTCATTTGCCTGAGCATTATGGTCAGGTTGTTACTCTGCAGAGATTCTCAATTGCCTACTTGACTGAGCACTTGAGAAGTCTGCATTATTATTTTTAGTGGGTACACTGTCAACACAGCCTTTTCTGGATGTAGCCCTGCTTATTGCACTGAATGTCAAAGCAAGCTGTTGTCCAACTATACTTCTGCTGCTGTCAGCTGTGTAGCTTAGTTGAGAACCACACAATTTTGCTGTATTTTTTGGTGGCAAGTATATGGATACTAGTCAAACCAAGGGGAAACATTGCTATGTATGCATGCATATATGGCACCACAAGCCTATTCATAATGCTCACTGTAGTGGGTTATCATTGAATCTTACATTCATGTAGATGCAATTTTGTAAACACAAGACTGTCTTGAATTCACATGAGTATTGACAAAAAATGACGTAATAGATTTACATTGCTCAGTGTAAATCTGTTTGCCTCATCAACAGAGTACTTTGACTCAGGACTGTAAGTGAAGGGAAAAGAACTACATGGCTATTGTAACAACCCTCTCAGCCATGAAGCACAGAGACAGCATAGGAAGTATTACAAGGATTGTAGCCAGTGTTTTGCCACACAAGTCATATTTGAGCATTCCACAGGTGCTACTGTATCACCAATATTGTGCCAGCCACTTGATACTTCTATAATGGTATCTAGCTACACTTGTCACCTTGCACAAACTGCAACAGCTGAATTTGTGTTACCTTCTAGCTAACATCCGCCTTCTGAATGTGACCTGCAGAGCAACAGCTCTTAAGAAGAAGGCTTAATGATAGATTGTGAGCCTATATCACCTGACAACAGTACCCTGCATGAGCCTAGCAAAGTCCCAATATTCAATAAGACAACACTCATTGGAAAGAATGTCAAGGACACCTGGTGTAGCCATGTGAGCCCAGTAGTCCATCTACTGATGAATGATATAATGTTGTAGCTAGAGAAATGGCATGTTTCCACCAATATCAGTAATGGGGGCTCTGAGGATTTACTGCTACTTCTTGCCAAAATTATTATGGGATACAACATACCATGTATATATTACAAATAGACAACCATCATGTAGCTGGCAACATATGACCCAGACACAGTTCTGATACCAGCATGTGCTAACAGTGCATGGCATTCACATCAGAAAATGTCACCATTGCATGGTGCCTAACTTGTCAGTAACCCACCTCTATAGGAGGAAAACATTGCTCACACTCTGGATATATTCCAGTAATAACCTACCTAAAGAAGCTCATGGAGTACAGCAAATATAGTGAAGCTATAGAGTACCCCACTCAGTTTCAATCAAGGACAAAGATTACCAATATATTTGATGGCAAATGCTACAAATGACTAGGAAGCAAGGGCTACCTTGAAGGTATGTATGACCATGCCTTTGCCTTTGCACCTGGGGAACTCTCTGCACACAACTATTCTACCAGCAAATCCTGCTGGCCACTGATTCTCATCAACATAAATCTGCCACCAATCTTAAGGTATCCAGGCAAATATCTGGTTGTAGTCTCACTGGAATCTGGGCCTGAATTACCATCCAACCTGGAGAGATATCTATATCCCCTACTGGATGAACTTCTTATGATTTCCAGCAGGATAATAGTAAATGGCTGCAATGTCAAAGGTCATACTATCATCTGTATTAGAGATAGCACTCAATCTATAAGCCATCAGTCAGAATATGGAACTAATCAAAAGCTGCGTGCAGTCAAGATAGAAGGATTCTTTAGGAGGAGGAGCTTTCCATTGAGAGTCATATGTTGACACTGTAGGAATGTTTATCCAGAAGCAGATCACCAATGGTAAGTTGGCACATCAGCAGCTTGTATTCAAAGAGTTTGTGATGTGACATGGTTACCTAAGCTACAAATGTCAAGCTAACACATAGAACTTGGCTACTACTGTATCCACACTCTACTAAGTGAAAACCACATAGTCTACTTGTTCTCCCAATCACTTCCAATATCTCCAAGACTCTTACTACAGGCTATGAGCCCCAAGCTGTCAATCTCTGCAATGCCTACTACTGCTATTACTGGAATTTTTCCCACTGCTGAAGAGTTGGATGGATCTAACTACTAAGTGTAGAAGGTGAAGATGAAGATGCTGCAACAAGAAACAGGCATTTGGGATATTGCCATGGCAGAAGAATGCCCTCTTAAAAACATGGGAGAGGAAGCCTTAAGGTACCAGAAGAAAGAACAAAGTAACTTTAACTGCATTTGCCTCAATATCAAAGACAAATTGCTAATTCAATGCTCAAGAGCAACAAGGGCAAAGAATGACTGGAATGTATTAGAGGACACCTACCAGCCATGCTTGATTACCAAGAAAATGTATCTTAGGTGAAAATTCCTTACTATAAAGATGGTGCCAGGCAATGAAATGAAAGATCTAATTTACAGAATTACCCTGCTGATGAATGAGATGGAATCTCTGGGCATGCCAACTACTGATAGGGATGTGATAGTAACCATCCTGAATAGCCTGACAGACATGTTTCAGGGCCATGTATCAGCCCTAGAGTCCAGAACTGAAGATTTGACCTTATGCTATGTATATGGAAGGCTCCTGGATGAAGAATTAAGAAAATAAAGCACCAACAAGAAGGAAGAAAAAAATGCTTTAATCACCCATGATAACAAGCAAAGGAGGTACCCAAGACCCTACAACAGCAACAGCAACCTGTTTTGCAACTACTGTAAAAGGGAAGGACACACATCAGACCAGTGTCTCAAAAAGGGAGATAATTGGCAAAAAAAGCCTGAATATGGAAATACTGCAACAACTGAAGATAGACTACTTATATTTGCACTAGATAGGACCATAAGCAAGGATTCTCAGATGTGGTACATTGACTTTACGCACCCAGAAGAACTTTTTACCTTATACCAAGATATTCCAATTAAGAAGGTTTGCATGGGTGACAATAGAACACTTGATGCAGTGGGAGAAGGAACTATCCTAGTAAACCTTAGAAGCAGTGAAGGATGCCATACACTGACCTTTAAAGAAGTACCCTATGTACCAGAAATAGCCCAGAACATACTATCTGTAAACAAGGCCACAGCAGAAGGACTCAGTTTCAGTTTTGATTTATATTCCATAATATCTGGGAGCCAATGTAGGTAACTCAATTGAAGAAACACCAATGCGTTGGCACAGGAGATTTGGGCTCATCAATTTTGAGTATTTGTGCAAAATGATCAAAGATCAGCTAATTTCTGGAGTAAAAGCTGATCCCCCAGCTGATTTGAAGCACTGTGAAGCCTGCATATATGGGAAACAAGCCAGACAATTGTTCAAGAGCTCTGGGTTAATCAAAACCAGGAAAAAATTAGATTAAATTCACTCAGATCTGTGTGGACTTATGCAAAATTTATTGTTAGGCAGGATGAGGTATTTGATCACTTTTAATGATGATTGTACAAGATACACATGGGTCTACCTCATGGAGAGAAAGGAAGAAGCTCTGTTTAAGCTCAGGGAGCTTAAAGCCATGGTGGCAAGTGAAACTGGTGAGAAAATCTAGAAAATACACACTGACAATAGTGGATATTATACCACAATACTCTTCACTCACTTCTGCAAGATTCATTGGATAAAGCAAGAGACTACTGTAACATAGTCCCCACAGCAAAATGGAGTAGCACAACATGCAAACAGATTAACTATTGATATGGCAAGATCCATGATCCATGATCAAAATTATCCTATGATTTTTGGGCAGAATTGGTTTCCACAGCTGTATACCTTAAAAATAGGATTTATAGCAGAGTACTTTGTGATTCTACTCCATTTGAAGCATGGTATGAACACAGACCAGGTGCAGAACATCTAAGAATACTTGGGTGCACAGCATATGCCAGCAAACTGCCCAGATATCAGTTAAAATTTGAGCCAAAAAGTGTAGAATGCTTAATATTGGGCTACTGCAATAAGAGCAAGGCATACAGGCGCTACAATATCAAACTAAAGAGGCTAATCAAGTTCAGGGATGTGTTGCTTGATGAAAACTCAAAATTTTCACAAAAAATGATATCAGATGATGGCAAAAATTTGATCTCAAGTCCACCAATAGTCAGGATAGAATCAGAGTAAACCAATGAGAACTTTTTCTCTCCAGAGGGCTCTACAATCATGGTTCAGCCTGAATTTATGCCCAGGAATTTCCTAGAAGTGATCATTCCAGTATCAAATGCCCAGAGATCCAACCAGACTAGATATAGCCCAAACTAGTATATCAATGAGCATACAAACTTAGCCTATGCCTATTCAGATCATATTGATGAGTCCCAGACTGTGAAAGAGGCCCTAAATAGCCCTCAGACAAGGTTTTGGAGATCTGCAACAACTGAGGAATATCAGTCTCTGAAGCAAATTAAACTTGGGACTTAGTCAAATTGCCAATCAACCAAATATCAATTGGATGCAGCTGGGTCTTTAAGACAAAGTATAAGGCTGATGCTACAGTTGAAAGACACAAAGCAAGACTTGTGGCCAAAGGATACTCTCAAACAAAAGGACTTAACTACACTGAGACCTTTGCACCAGTAGCAAAGTTTAATTACATCAGATTAATATTGGCTATTGCAGACAAATATAAGCTTTTTATACATCAAATGGATGTAAAAGCTACATTTCTGAATGGAGAACTTGATGAGGACATGTACATGGACCAGCCTGATTGGTTTGCTGACCAAGATAACCCCCATCTAGTCTGAACGCTTAAAAAGTCTCAATATGGACTCAACAATCTCCAAGAGCCTGGAATTGCAATATAGATTCTTATTTGGAATCTTTGAGTTTCAAAAGGAGTTATGCTGACTATAGTATATACTCTAAGTCAGATAGAGCAAATCCAGTTCTATTAGCTCTATATGTGGATGGTCTTATTATAGCCACAAATAACCTAGCAACATTGGAAGAGACTAAATCCAGGCTATCTAAAGAGTTCAAGATGTCCAATTTAGGAGAACTCAGTTACTACTTAAGGATAAAGTTCTCTATAGACAGAAGTACTCAAACTATCAACCTGACCCAGTCCAAGTATATTCAAGATATACTAATGAAGTACCAAATGCAAGACTGTAAACTGGCAGCTACCCCAATGGGGACAAGCCTTGACTTGGTCAAAACTCAACCAAATCAAGGGAGCTTGGTGTCATCTGAAAGCCCTGACTTTCCTTATCAATCTAAGGCCGGCAGTCTAATGTATATCTTGATTGGAACATGTCCATATATCTCATATTCAGTGGGAGTTGTCAGCCAGCATCATCAGAACTAAGGATCTGATCATATTGCAGCTGTTAAGTAGATTTTTAGATACCTAAAGGGAACTGCTGATATCTCATTAAGATACACTTGTAAGGATTTAGAACAGGATCTTGTAGGATACTCTGATGCTGATTGGGGATGAAGCTTAGAAGACAGAGGGTCAATCGCAGGATACACCTTTCTCCTCTATCTGTTATGAATAGACACAAGGCAGGAGGAAAAGCTAGGCACGGCAAGAAAGGACTTAGGTGTGGACCATCAAGGCAAGGCAGGATTCAAGGCAAGGCTGTTTATTCAAGACCTGTGTTTATCAGACTGAGGAATACTTAAGGGGGGATAGGACTATATATACTTTTTGGCTATATTGATGCCGAGAGATGTTAGCTAATACTAATGGGGTTGTGGGGTGAGGCACAGCAATGGTGCTGGGGATAATGACATAGATGACACGGTACTGAGACAGGATGGGGAAATGGATTGGGTCACCTGATCATGTGACTAAGTCATGTGACCTGGTATTTCCATATATGGTACTGGACTATAAAAAATACGATGGAAAGCTTCCATGGAATGTTCCATTGTGTAACAATGGTTTGGAATGGTCAGGAACTTTCTGGAAGGTGGTAGAAGGTTCCAGAAGGAATCTCTTAGAAATTCAGCTGGGAAGCTGAAACTTGGCATGGGTGTTCATGGTTGTCATGTGATCATGACACTATCAAGGAGTAATTTCATGGAGTTCAAGAATGCAACCAACCATAGTACTTTCCATCACCAATGTAGAGTATATGGCAGCCTGTGAAGCTCCAAAAGAAGCAATGTGGTGAAGAAAGCTTTTTACAGATATAGGCCTATATCAAATAATGCTTATTACTTTGTTTCAAGATAGCCAAGGATATTCAAAATTAGGTAGATATCCGACTTTTCATGCTAGAACTAAGCACATAGATATTAAACATCATTTCATACATGTAGCTTTAAAAAATAGCTTAGTTAGCTTAGCTTACTGTCCTTCTGATGAAATGAATGCGGACATATTTGCAAAACCATTAGCTAGAGACAAGTTTGAATATCTTAGGGCAAAATTAGGACTAGTCTGTTTGAGCATTTAGCTAAGTGGGAGTATTGTAGAAACTTGTATTCCACCCAAATATTCACCTAACTTGGTCACTTAGAGAATCTTCATGTTCTGTGTACCTGGTATTTTGGTGAAAATATTCAAAGTAAATCTCAAGGAACTTGGTCAGTATACTCCAGGATTTGAAGGTAATGATCTAAGTTGTCCACACAGCCCAAACTTTGCACACATACTTTTGGGACCTTCTTTAACCTATTCTAAGTACTTGTTGAGCCAAGACCATGTAAAAGAATAAGTACTACTTTTACATTCAATAAATCATAAAGTGAAAACCACATAATCTACTTGTTCTCTCAATCACTTCTGATATCACCAAGACTATTACAACAAGTACTCAATGTACTAGATATATATTATTAAGGTGGCCTTCTGAAGCAGTTCTACCTGTAGTATACTGGAAGCACTGGGATTCATATACCAACATTTTTGAAGTATTCATTCAGAAGCAGATTATCAATGCCAATTTAGTGCACCTACAGCTCATATGCAAGGGGGTTGTTAGAGGAATTGAGTGACTATACCACAAGCACAACACTGAGCATGTAGATCTCTGCTGCTAATGTGCCCATTGTCTAATTCCTCTTACCTGGTGTGTTGAGAATACTGGGCCTTGCTTTACCTTTGGGGAGTTTCCTGTGGAGTATGTGTGTTGGTAGAAGTGAAGACAAGTCAAATTGCAAATACAATCATATCCTGATCTCATCAAGAATTATACCTTCAATTCCATCCTATATTTGATAGGTTGGCATTTCAAGGATACCAAGGAAGAGTTGGAAAATACTAAGCACAAATGACAACATGATGACACCAATATCTTTGGCATTAAGAAGCTGGGGGCTCCAATGTGTGGGTTATCAGTTGATTAACACAAGGTTGGGTTGTACACAACAACTGACTAATTTCTGTTAGGACAGCTTTAGTACTATATGCCAGGTTTCTCCTGGGTACAAGCCAGCTTCTACACCTTTCAATATTGGACTCACACAAACAAGAACTAGAGTACACCTATTATGGGGACCAGAACTCAGCAGGGAGTATGTGTTGTAAAAATTCATATTTCCACATAAATATTCACCTAACTTAGTCACTTAGATCATTACCTTCAAATCCTAGAGAATTCTGACCAAATTCCTTGTTGGGATTTACTTAGAATATTTTCACCAAAATACCAGGTACCCAGAACATGAAAATTCTCAAAGTTGTCCAAACAGCCCCACACTTTGCGCACATGTTCTTGGGACCTTCCTTAATCTATTCTATGTGCTAGTAATGCCAAGACCAGGTAAAAGTATAAATACTACTTTTACATTCAATAAATCATTAAGTGAAAACCACATAATCTACTTGTTCTCCCAATCACTTCCAATATCTCCAAGACTCTTACAACAGGTTATGAGCCCCAAGCTGTCACTCTCTGCAATGTCTACTACTGCTATTACTGAAATTTTTCCCTCTGCTGAAAAGTTGGATGGATCTAACTACCAAGTGTGGAAGGTGAAGATGAAGATGCTGCTACAAGAAAGAGGCCTTTGGGATATTGTCATGGGAGAAGAATGCCCTCCTAAAAACGTGGGAGAGGAAGCCTTAAAGTACCAGAAGAAAGAACAAAGTGCCTTTAACTGCATTTGCCTTAATGTCAAGGACAAATTGCTAATTCAATGCTCAAGAGCAAAAACGGCAAAGAATGCCTGGAAAGCATTGGAAGACACCTACCAGTGATGTTCAGCTGCCAAGAAAATGTATCTGAAATGAAAATTCTTTACTACAAAGATGCTGCCAGGAGAAGAAATGAAAAATCTAATTAACAGAATTACCCTGCTGGTAGATGAGATGGAATCTGTTGGTGTACCAACTACTGATGAGGATGTGATTGTTACCATCCTGAATAGCCTGACAGATGAGTTTCAGGGTCTTGTATCAGCCCTAGAGTCCAGAACTGAAGATTTGACCTTAAATTACGTATATGGAAGGCTCCTGGATGAAGAATTAGAAAATCAAGCGCCAATAAGAAGGAAGAAGAAAGTGCTTTAATAAGCAATGATAACCAACAAAGGGGGTACTCAAGACCCTACAAAGGCAACAGCAACCTATTTTGCAACTACTGCAAAAGGAAAGGACACGCATCAGACCGGTGTCTCAAAACGCAAGATTATCAGCAAAAGAAGCCTGAATATGCAAATGCTGCAACAACTGAGGATAGACTATTCATATCTGCACTAAATATGACCACAAAAAAGGATTCTCAGATGTGGTATATTGACTCTAGAGCTTCTTAACACTTTACACACCAAAAAGAACTTTTTACCCAATATCAAGAAATTCCAATTAAGAAGATTTTTATGGGTGATAATAGAACACTTGAAGCAGTGGGAGAAGGAACTATCCAAGTAAACCTTAGAAGCAGTGAAGGAAGCCATACACTGACCTTTAAAGAAGTACTCTATGTACCAGAAATAGCCAAGAACCTACTCTCTGTAAGCAAGGCCACAGCAGAAGGACTCAGTTTCAGTTTTGACAATTCTGGATGCAGGATCACTGATCAAAATGGTGCTCATATTGCTTTGGGCATCAGAGATCAAAATCTATACAAGTTGACTTATATTCCAACATATCTGGAAGCCAATATAAGTAACTTGAATGAAGAAACACCAATGCTTTGGCACAGGAGATTTGGGCTCATCAATTTTGATTATTTGCTCAAAATGATCAAAGATCAGCTAATTTCTGGAGTGAAAATTGATCCCCCAGCTAATTTGGAGCACTGTGAAGCCTTCATATATGGGAAACAAGCCAGACAACCATTCAAGAGCTCTGGGTTAATCAAAACTAAGAAAAAATTAGATCTAATTCACTCAGATCTGTGTGGACCAATGCAAAATTTATCCTTAGGTAGGATGAGGTATTTAATCACTTTTATTGATGATTATACAAGATTTGCATGGGTCTACTTCATGGAGAGAAAGAAAGAAGCTCTGTCTAAGTTCAGGGAGTTTAAAGCCATGGTGGAGAGAGAAACTGGTGAAAAAATCAAAAAAATATGCTCTGACAATGGTGGAGAATATACCTCAAAACTCTTCATCCACTTCTGCAAAATTCATGGGATAAAGCAAGAGACTACTGTACCATACTCCCCACAGCAAAATGGAGTAGCAGAACAAGCTAACAGATCAATAATTGATATGGCAAGATCTATGATCCATGATCAAAAATTATCCTATGATTTTTGGGCAGAATCAGTTGCCACTGGTGTATATCTTAAGAATAGGATTTATAGCAGAGTACTTTGTGATTCTACTTCATTTGAAGCATGGTATAGATACAGACCAAGTGCAGAACATCTAAGAATATTTGGGTGTACAGCATATGCCAAAAAACTGGCCGGAAATCAGTCAAAATTTGAGCCAAAAAGTATAAAATGCATATTTTTGGGCTACTACAATGAGAGTAAGGCATACAGACTCTACAATACCAAAGCAAAGAGGCCTATCAAGTCCAGGGATGTGTTGTTTGATGAAAATTCAAAATTTTCACAAAAAATGACATCAGATGATGACAAAAATTTGATCTCAAGTCCACCAATTGTCAGGATTGAATCAGAGCAAAACAATAAATTTTTTTCACTCCAGAGGACTCTACAACCATGGTTCAGCCAGAATCAGTGCCCAGGAATATCCCAGAAGTGATCATTCCAGTATCAAATGCCTGGAGATCCAATTGGACAAGAAATAGCTCAAATTACTATATCAATGAGGGTACAAACTTAGCCTATGCCTATTCAGTCCATATTGATGAACCCCAGACTGTAAAAGAGGCCCTAAGTAGCCCTCAGACAAAGTTTTGGAGATCTGCAATGACTGAGGAATATCAGGCCCTGATGGAAAATCAAACTTGGGACTTAGTCAAATTACCAATCAATCAAAAATCAATTGGATGCAGATGGGTCTTGAAGACAAAATACAAGGCTGATGGTACAATTGAAAGATACAAAGCAAGACTTGTAGCCAAAGGATACTCTCAAACAAAAGGACTTGACTATACTCAGACCTTTGCAATGGTAGCCAAGTTTAATTCCCTCAGATTAATTTTGGCTATTGCCGCAAAATATAAGTTTTTTATTCATCAAATGGATGTAAAAACGGCATTTTTGAATGGAGAACTTGATGAGGACATGTAAAGTGGCTACTATTGTAAAAATTTGTAATTTGACCTAAATATTCACCTAACTTAGTTACTTTGATTTTTACCACCAAATCCTAGAAAATGCTGACTAAAATCCTTGTTGGGATTTACTTAGAATATTTTCACTAAAATACCAGGTGCCCAGAACATGAAAATTCTCAAACTTGTCCAAACAGCCTAAGTTTTGTGCACATGTTCTTGGGTTCTTCCTAAACCTATTCTATGTGCTTGCTATGCAAAGATCATATAAAGTATAAATACTGCTTTTACATTTAATAAATCATCAAGTGAAAGCCACATTATCTACTTGTCCTCCCAAATCACTTGCAATATCTCCAAGACTTTTGCAACAGGTTAGCAGCCCCAAGCTGTTACTCTCTGCAATGTCTACTACTGCTATTACTCTGCTACTACTGTATCCCCTCTCTACTAAGTGAAAACCACATAATCTACTTGTTCTCCAAATCACTTCCAATATCTCCAAGACTCTTACAACAGGCTATGAGCCCCAAGCTGTCACTCTCTGCAATTTTGACTACTGCTATTACTGGAATTTTTCCCTCTACTGAGGAGTTGGATGGATCTGACTACTAAGTGTGGAAGGTGAAGATGAAGATGCTGCAACAAGAAACAGGCATTTGGGATATTGCCATGGCAGAAGAATGCCCTCCTAAAAACATGGGAGAGGAAGCCTTAAGTTACCAGAGCAAAGAACAAAGTACCTTTAACTGCATTTGCCTTAATATCAAAGACAAATTGCTAATTCAATGCTCAAGAGCAAAAACAGAAAGAATACTTGGAAGGCATTAAAAGACACTTACCAGTCATGTTCAGCTGCCAAGAAAATGTATCTTAGATGAAGTTTTTCTACCACTAAGATGCTGCCAGGAGAAGATATGAAAAATCTAATTCACAGAATAACCCTGCTGGTGGATGCGATGGGATATGTGTGCATACCAACTACTGATGAGGATGTGATAGTAACCATCTTGAATAGCCTGACAGACAAGTTTCAGGGCCTTGTATCCACCCTAGAGTCCAGAACTAAAGATTTGACCTTAAATTATGTATATGGAAGGCTTCTGGATGAAGAATTAAGAAAATCAAGTGCTAATAAAAAGGAAGTGGAATATGCTTTGATAAGCAATGATTACCAATAAAGGAGGTACCCAAGACCTTTTAAAGGCAATAGCAACCTGTTTTGCAACTCCTGCAAAAGGAAAGGATGCACATCACACAGGTGCTTGAAAAATAGAGATAGTCAGCAGAAAAAGCCTGAATATGGAAATGCTTCAACATCTGAAGATATACTATTCATATTTGCACTAAATATACCGCAAACAAGGCTTCTCAGATGTGGTAAACTGACTTTGGAGCTTCTCACCACTTTATACACTAAAAAAAACTTTTTACCCAATATCAAGAAATTCCAATTAAGAATGTTTTCATAGGTCACAATAGAACACTTGATGCAGTGGGAAAAGGAACTATCCAGGTTCACCTTAGAAGCAGTGAAGGATGCCATACACTGACCTTTAAAGAAGTACTCTGTGTACCAGAAATAGCCCAGAGCATACTATCTGTAAGCAAGGCCACAGCAGAAGGACTCAGGTTCAGCTTTGACAATTCTGAATGTAGGATCACTGATCATATAATGCCCATATTGTTTTGGGTATCAGAGATCAGAATCTATACAAGTTGACTTATATTTCATCATATTGAGAAGCCAATATAAGTAACTTAAGTGAAGAAACACCAATGCTTTGGCATAGGAGATTTGGGCACATCAATTTTGATTACTTGCTCAAAATGATCAAAGATCAGCTAATATCTGGAGTAAAAATTGATCCCCCAGCTAATTTGGAGCACTGTGAAGCTTGCATATATGAGAAACAAGCCAGACAACTGCTCAAGAGCTCTTGGTTAATCAAAACTAAGCAAAATAGATCTAACTCAATTTCAGCTTTGACAATTCTGGATGCAAGATCACTGATCAAAATGGTGCTTATATTGCTTTGGGCATCAGAGATCAGAATCTATACAAGTTGACTTATATTTCATCATATTGAGAAGCCAATATAAGTAACTTGAATGAAGAAACACCAATGCTTTGGCACAGGAGATTTGGACAAATCAATCTTGATTATTTGTGAGAAATGATCAAAGATCAGCTAATTTCAGGAGTAAAAATTGTTCTGCCAGCTAATTTGGAGCACTGTGAAGCCTGCATATATGGGAAAGAAGCCAGACAAGTGTTCAAGTCAAAACTCAATTGGATCAAGAGAGCTTAGTGCCGTCTGAAAGCCCTGACTTTCCTTATTAATCTTTGGTCAACAGTCTGATGTATATCATGCCTGGAACATGCCCAGATATTTCATATTTACTGCAGGTTGTCAGGCAGTTTAATCAGAACTATAGATTTGATTATATTGTAGCGGTTAAGTGGATTTTTAGATACTGAAAGGGAGCTGCTGATATCTGCTTAAGATACACTTACAAGGACTCAGAACAGGGTCTTGTAGGATACTCTGATGCTGATTAGGGATATAAACTAGAAGACAAAAGATCCACCTCAGGATACACCTTTCTTTACTGTAAAGGAGCAATCTTGTGAAATTTGAGTAAGTAACCATCTGTAGCACTTTGTACCACAGAGGCAGAGTATATGATAGTCTGTGAAGCTACAAAAGAAGCAATGTGGTTAAGGAAGCTTTTTAAAGATTTAGGCTTATGTCAATAAATGCCTATTACTTTATTTCAAGATAATCAAGGATGTGTACAATTAGGTAGAAATCTAACTTTTATGCTACAACTAAGCACATATATTTTAGACACCATTTCATACATGAAGCTATAGAGAATTACTTGGCTAACTTAGCTTACTGTCCTGCAGATGAAATGATTCCAGACATAATCACCAAACCATTAGCTAGTGACAAGTTTCAATATCTTAGGTCAAAGTTAGGACTGGTATGTGCAAACATAGAGTTGAGTGGGAGTGTTATAAAGATTGTAATTCTACCTAAATATTCATCTAGCTTGGTTACTTAGATCATTAACACTAAGTCCTAGAGAATACTGACCAAATTCCTTGCTGGGATTTGCTTTAATATTTTCACCAAAATATCTGATACCCAAAATATAAAAATTCTCAAAGTTGTCCAAACAGCCCTTATCTTTACACACATGTTCTTGGAGCTTTCCTAAACCTAATCTAAGTGCTTACTATGCCAAGACTATGTAAAAGTATAAATACTACTTTTACATTCAATAAATCATCAAGTGAAAACCAAATAATCTACTTGTTCTCCCAAACACTTCCAATATCTCCAAGACTCTTACAACAGCTACAACCAAGCATATGTTTGCACCATGTATGTGCTACCAGTAATACAAGGCATATGGTGACTTTGCAAGAGTCACACTGAAAAGCTGTAAATTGAGGTGATGGAAGTGTGTCAATTGCAGCAGGTGGCCATAGTTTTTTTATTCAGGCTATATATGAAATATCCATAGTAATAGTGGGCAAGCAAATAAAGAGGGATGAATCTATAGTGAATGCAAGAATGGGGAGATGGGAGGTAAAAAACAAAACATCATTTGCATACTTGTATGGTAGCCTTATACCAAACTAGCTGTAAGCTGCTATACTGCAGTTATGATGCCCACAGAGGTCTAAATTAAGGACATCAAAACACTTTTAATATCTTCTTATATAAGGCATCTGAATATATCAGCTGGTTAGGTCCATTTAAGTTAATCTAGGTTTTATTAAGGTCATCAGGAAAATAATTTTCATAGGGCTGAATCTAGCCTATCTAACAAGTTTAAATGTTCAATCTAGGCAGCTCAGCTACTGTCTAGGGATGAAGTTTGCCATAGACAGAAGTACACAGACTTTCACCCTAAGCCAGTTCAAATGTATTCAAGATATACTTGCCCAAAGAAAAGTCTCAAGCTTGAGTTTCATCTGATATTCAGCTGGTTTTCTGCTGGTATTCTAGCAGTGTTTTGCTTGTGTTTTTTGTTCATATTTTCAATTGTAATTTTTGATGGCAGTGGCAGCCTGTCAATTATCAAGTTTGTCATAAATGCCAGTTGGCCCAGTTTCCTCCTGTAGAATATGTTTGTCTGACTGCTCAACGGCTAGTATATGACATTTTGAGAACTGTCAGTTTTGAGAAACTTGGAATTCTGCTGACATTATGCTTGTATTATCCTGGCCTTTTGCTATTTTTTCTCTTACTGTTAAGAAGCACCAAGTAGAGGACTATGGACCAGCAGCTACACAATGAGAACAAACTTTGTAATTACTCCTAAATGCTCCCCTAACCTAGTCACTTAGATAATCACCTGTAAATTTCAGAAAGCTCCTACCAAGCTCCAGGTCAGGATTTATTTCAAATAATCTCATCAAAACATCAGGGACCCTGAGCAAGAAGTTTCTCAAACCTGTCCAAGCAGCCTCAAGCTTTGCACACATATTCTTGGGACCTGCAGTATCATATTTTATCTGTTTGTGCTGCCAAGACCATGCAGAAGTAAAATACTACCTTTCTGTTCAATAAATCATTAGATGATAGCCATACTTGTTGTAAGAGTCTTGGAGATATTGAAAGTGATTGGGAGTACAAGTAGATTGTGTGATTCTTACTTAATGATTTATTGAATGTAAAAGTAGTATTTATACTTTTACATGGTCTTGGCATAACAAATACAAAGAATAGGTTTATGAAGGTCCTAAGAACATGTGTGCAATGTTTGAGGCTGTTTGGACAGCTTTGAGAATTTTCATGTTCTGGGTACCTGGTACTTTGGTGAAAATAGTTCAAGTAAGTCCCAACAAAGAACTTGGCCAGTATTCTCTAGGATTAGAAGGTAATGATCTAAGTGACTAAGTTAGGTGAGTATTTAGGTGGAATTACAAATTTTACAACAATTATATATATATTGGTTCTCCTAATCACTTCTATATTAACAGACCTTTTACAGCAGAAGACACCTATATCACTGGCATCAAGAAGCCTTGCAGTCTTACAATCCTGAGAGTCCATTGGATTTTAACCCCATATTAACTTGCACTTTTCTATAATACTTCACTTGCAATTTTTGGTGAAAGTAATGTTCAACTGATTACACTGATTGGTATAAATCCTAATTATCCTAGTCTCCTCAAGTAATGCCTGTCTACCTCTCTGACTCACGTCTAGTAACTGATGTATTCAGCTTCACCAGTTTTGAGAACCCTGGTACCCAGCTGATGTTATGATAATCTTTGCCATTCCTTGTTAATTTTTACCTTGTATGGCACATGGGCACTATATTATGTTAGAGAAGGCCAGGTTAGATGCAACACTCAATTCATTGCTATTAGAACTGCTTAATCAAAGACCAATAGGTATCTTCTAGGCAGAAGCCAACTTCAAGACCTTTCAATGTGACATGTATCCAAAACAACAGGCCAACATCTACAAAAAGGACTAGAATTCTGCAATTAGAAGGAGTGAACTGGACAGATACTGAGAGGTAGTCTGTGGATATTAAGGATGTATTAATGACCAATGTGGTGGCTATCAAACATATGCTTTCAATATTTACATGTTACCAGCTATACTAGATATATACCTACCTTGCAACCATTGCTCTGAGATACTGTAAAGGTGCAATGATATCAGTGTATAAGTTTCTTTAGGTGTGCATATATGTTGAGGTCAATAAGCAGGTGGCAAGGACATTTTAATTCAGGTGCTGAGTAGAATTTCTATAGTATCATATGAATGACATCATGGTTGGAACCCATTAAATATTTAGCCAGTATTGAGCTGATATTTTGATGTTATTTTGCTGGTATTCTGCTAGTGCTTCTGCTCCAAATTTCCAGTAGCAGTGTTTGATTGTAGTAATGAGAATCTGATTACCAAACTTTTTAGTTGTGCCAGTTGGCCTAGTCTCCCTGTGTAAAGGATATCAGCTTGTCTACTGTGAGGGTAGTGCCTGGGATAATGACTGTTGTAAGTTTTGGGAAAGTTGGAATTAGGCAGATATTATGACAGTATTTACCAGCCTTTTCTAAGCTTTTTCTCTTAGGGAGTAACTGTGGGTAAAAGAATTAAGATGCATGATATCACAGTTAGATTTGCTGGTAGCTAAAAGGCAGAAGAAATGTCCATTAACACTGGGTAAATATGTATGGTTGTGTTATTTAGCAGCAGCAATTGCCTACCATATATCCATCACAATGCCATCAGTGGTATACTTTAAGCCTACCTTACACTATCAAGATTCTTGCCAAATAAAGCAACTATAAGTATTGGCTAATTTGACCCTGTCAAAATAATGAAGGTGGTTATAGTACTACTAGAGTATCAATTGAAGTCTGCAATAAGGTCATCTAACCAGCTTAATTTTCTTACCATATTTGGCTGTCCAGACACCAAAACACAGTCAGGATTCTGCTATAAAGTGTTTAAAAGGGGCAAAGATTTGAGCTTACTGGTACTATCACAGCTGGTACACAGGATCTGGATTCCCTTTTTAGATTAGTTCCAAACACATGGCCATAGTATTTTCCATAAACAGAACAGTTGACAGTCTTGTAGGAGCTTTGGAGATATTGGAGGTGAATGGGAGAATAAACAGATTATGTGGTTTTCACTTGATGATCTGTTGAATGTAAAAGTAATATTTATACTTGTACATGATACTGACATGTCAAGCCTGTAGAGTAGGTTTAAAAAGTTCTCAAGAGCATGTGTGCAAAGTTTGGGGCTGTTTGGACAACTTTGAGAATTCTCATGTTCTGGGTACCTGATATTTTGGTAAACATATTCTAAGTAAATACCAACAAGGAATTTGGTCAGCATTTTATAAGATTTGTAGGTAATGATCTAAATGATCAAGTTAGGTGATTGTTTGGGTGGAATTAAGAATATTTACAACAAATAGATTTGAAAGGAGAAAGACTTGCAGCCCATTGGTGTTGAGAATATTGGTATATGCCTAAATATTCACCTAACTTAGTTGCTTAGATTATCACCTACAAGTCTTGACAAATTCTGACCAAGTTCTCTGTTGGAACTTACGTCATATAATTTGACCAAAACATCAGGCACCCAGACCATGAAAGTTCTTGAAGTTGTCCAAAAAGCTCCAAACTTTGCAAACATGCTATTGAGACCTTCCTGAGCATATTCTACACACTTTTTTGGACAAGATCATGTGAAAGTATATATATTACTTTCACATTCAATGAGTCATTAAGTGAAAGTCATATAATCTACTTGAACTCTTGATCACTTCCAATATTGTCCAAACTATTGCAGCTATTTGTGGGGATTTTTCAGTGCTATCAGTGTATGGGCTATGTTGCCAAGGTTGAGGTGAGCTAGAAGGCATCCCATACTCTCCAATATTTGATTATGCTAGCTGGCAAGTGCAGCAGGGTGCTGTAAGTGCAGTATATGATGGCCAGTAAGATTATATCCCAAAGAGAAAAATAAAAAATGGCTAGCAGAGTGTTTTGTAATATTAGCTGAATTTCAAGTTTCTCAAAATTGACAACTCTTGATATCTCAGGTACTAGCCACTTGGTAGACAAGCAACTACATCTTCTACTTAGAGACTGGGCCAACTAGCATTTGTACAAAATCTGGCAATCAGTTGTTCACAATTTCCCCCAAAAACTGCAACTGAAACTTTGATGGAAAGGCATCATTTGAGTACCAGCAAAATACCAGTGGACCACTAGTCAAATACTGCTGATTATCAGATGAATTCCAGGTATGATATTTTCCATAGGATGCCAATACTGTAGTAATTGATCAGTATACAAGTAGGGCTTGTGTAACTAAATATTGGCCAAGATCTTTGTAGGCCTTTGTGAGTGGTTTATTTGCCTGATTACTGAGAGGTCTGATAGAATATGTTCATGGTCTATTTTCTCTTCACTTGCAATGCTGACTTGAAGTAATGTTGCTCATGAGGCAAATAGGCTGATATATATCAATATAGTGTATTATATTGCATTCTGTCAATTTTCATGTGAGCTTGCAGCATTCTTGCATATTAGTCAATCCCCTGTCAGAATGTAAGATCAGATGACAGTACTCTATGATAGCCATTTATAAAGGCAGTGGCAACATGTACAGCTGCATATGTGATTGTATATCCCCTTTTGTTTACCTTTCTCCAGTATTTGGGCCAGCAAAAAGTCATGCAAAGTCCTCTGGCTTCTACCTAAGCCCTATAGTAAACAGCAGTAGAAGAACTGTTGGATAACACCTTGCTTTAACATTAAGTGCAACAAGCGGAGCTACATCAAAAAAGCCATGCCAGCAGTGTGCTCTCTAAAGATAATAACATGTGATCCTTGGGCTCTCAGTCAGATAGCCATTTGAGGATATCTGCAGATGCGAACATAGTAAACACACCAACTCCAATAGAAGACCAGCAAATTTCCATAATAACACCACTGCCACCATCATTCTCAAGTATGATGTCAGCCCATACAAAAGCATTAATGTGGCAATTGGAGGCAGTGGCCAAATGGATAGATGTAACAGCTTGGAAACCAGAATTTTTTTTGGAGACAGATTAAATGGACAATGTTTGATGTGCAATCACTATCCTAGGTAGAGAGAGTAACATCATTGCTACAAAGAAGGAGCTCAGGCAGCCCTATGACAGGCCAGAATGCAACATTTCCCAATGCAATAACAAAGGAACATTGTACCATTATTGATGCACAACAATGGTGGCCAAATGTTGATAGATGCTGACCAGGCAGTTGATTGCAGTAGTAATCTCATCCCAGATGCTCATCAAGTATACTTGATACCAGAAATTCATGGGTCATGTCCCTAGGGCTCCCCGATCACAACCAAGATCAGCAATGATATCCCCACAACAACGTCCACCCTTATGGATGCCTCAACCTGGCGTGGGCATGGAGTGGGTTGCAACTTCAGCGCAATGCGGGTCAATACCATCAGGAGGGAGCAAATCGCCCACCTCTGAGCATTTAGAAGAAGGAATATCCACTAAGAAGCGGATTTAGATGGCTTTGGATGGTAGATCGAGTAGAGTGTCTGCTGAGTCATCCTTGATCAACACGGATACAATCTGCAAGAGCATCATCATGGAGAAGGATACTTGCTCCAGTGTGGGAATCTGCTACCTATACAATTAGGTGCCTGCTCAACCTTTTTGCGACAGGTCGGCAGATTTGGCAGCCTCGGTTTCAGATGCCTCTCGGACAATTCCAATCACTCGGTTGGATTGAGATGGCACCAACTGGTGGTAATTTCTAGATTTCGATGATTTATTCCAGAACGGCACATGAATCTATATCTCTTAGGAATGCCTCGTCAACCACCACGGTGTGGTTTGGCGAGGCTCTGGAGACGATGCCCATCTTCCTTAGATCATCACAATGCTATCTGATGTTGCCAGGCACACACGAAACACATCCTCTGGTTACCTCGTCGGCCTGCACTGCCTGCAACCAGTGAGGTGGTGAATCGGGCTAAACCAAACGGATTCTATTGAGGGCGTGTGTCAGATGGTATAGCCCTAAACATTTGCATGTTAGACCTCAATGGGGAAATATTCACTCTACATGTAACCATTTCCATCACTGTTGCCTCTCATCTAATTGATTAGTCTGCATGACTGGAGTCCATACATCCGGATTCTCATCGTCAGCGTCAGGTGGTGTGTGCAACCAGAGAGCTGCTTCTGGACTAAATTATGAATTACCACATCACACTTTATCCCCCTTTCTAATGCGGCACAATCCAGTTTGACCGAGCACAGGAGCTTGTCGCTGCGGGGTGAGCATGGAGTTCCACTCGTTCCCGTGGCTGTTCACTAGCAACCTGATATGGTGGGATGGCGGGACCCCCAATAACCGGACTAGGTGATGCTGGGGATCAACATCGTACTGGAGATGGTTAAATTGGGATCAGGATGATATGGATCTAAAGGGAACTTTTGCTTTGATATAGAAGCTTGTTTTTGTGGACGGGGATTCAGGTTGACTCGGGCAGTAGTCCAATGCGAAATTTCTTGGAGCGCGAGCTATTTTGGGATACGGCCGAAACAGAGCGGAGCCTTGGTCGCACCTTCCGAACGAGGCGTGTGACTTCCATCGCATCCAGTATTATGGTTATCGTCAAGTGAAATCTTGTGTGACGATGGTTGGATTCCATCATGGCGGCGAACCGATTGATGTTCCCACATTTAAGCTTATGTATGGTCAGATGTGATTCACGGACTTATCCCAAGCAACCATGATCAACGGTGATATCTCGAGACTCTTATCGTTGCTATCTTAATAGAGCCGAGTGAGGATATCGCGTGATTGTTTCCCTACCGATGCCCACGCATGAAATGTCGGATGGTTCCAAAAAAAAATGCCCACCGCTAACTGGGTTTGCCAAGTTTTAGTCGCTCCAAAAAACTCGGATCTGGAATAAGAAATTGAATGACTGCTTTTCCAAATGCGTGCGTCGAGTGATTACTCATGGATGGCTGTGAAAATCGGTGGTTTACGAACCTGCCGGGACTTGTACCGATTTGTGAGCTGGATATTGTAGGAAAGCTACCGCATATGCAATAAGGTTACTACTTCGTCAGCCAACCATTCACCTGGGAGAATCTTGAGTGGCTCGGAGACGTGTAACGCGAATATTCCCTAACGTCAACTATGGTCTGTATGATGCTTTCCCACATCTATCGCTGCGTGTTCCATCTCCCGAGTATTTAAGGTATACTGCATGCCAAGTCCAGCTCATCCAGCACCCAGTCAACACTACAATGATCTGGTCTACCAAGCTGACCTTGATATTCATCGCCATTGTTAGTTCTTCTAAAGCCCAAGGTACGCAAATAAAATCCAGGTCCATGCTTGAATAGGACGAGCAGAAACCCTAACTCCCTTTTTCGCATGCAGAGCAAACTCAAGGCAAAAAACTAGTATTTACTTGGAGCGATTTCATCAACGGAAACAAAAATCTCACCGCTAAATCCCCCAGTTTTACCTGGACACAGGGCCTAAACGGAGAGGATGGAACCTACATCACCTCTACTAACGGAGATATAATCCTCAACAACCTCTTATCAAATAACTCCCAGACCCTCGTCAAGGGAGCCGATGTACTTGGCCTTGACAGCAAGCCGCTTGATTACTTTGACTATGAGCTTTCGCCTAACAAGAAACAAGTGCTCTACGCTACCGACCACATAAAGGTAAGGAACGCTAATTAATACCGAGATGAAATCGCCCTATTAAAGCGAGGAATCTTCAGATCTCAGTTGTTCAGAATTGCTTGCTAACCAAATTCCTCGATCTTTTTTCCATTGTCGCCTGAATAACCCAGCAATGGCGTCACTCCTACTATGCCAAGTACTGGGTATATGATATCGAGACGAAGAAGACCACTCCGTTGACCACAGATTCTGGCAAACCCGACATTACCTATGCCACTTGGAGCACCGACAGTACCCATCTGTCCTTCGTTCGGGACAACGACCTGTATGTTACCGACCTCAAGAGCGAAGTTAGAGTGACCAAGGATGGCACGGCCACGGTGTTCAATGGAGTCCCGGATTGGGTGTACGAGGAGGAGGTATTCAGCAGCAATTACGCACAATGGTGGTCACCTGGAAGCCAAGCAATCGCATTCCTGCGATTGAACGAGACAACCGTCCCGGAGTTCCGCATGCCAGTGTATCACCCGGGGAATATGAGTGACTCTTACCCAAGCGAGGTGATCATAAGATATCCGAAGGCAGGCTACCCCAACCCAACAGTGTCGCTGCACATCTACCATCTGAACGCGGAGAATGGACCATTGGCAGTGGAGTTCCCAGCCACTGATGGCCTGGACCCAGCGGAGATGATCATTGGGGAGGTGAAGTGGCTCACGGAGAAGGATGACCTCTTGCTTGTGCGGGTGAGCAACAGGATCCAGAACAAGCATTGGATCTTCATTGTGGACGGACAGTCGGGCATGGCCAAGCTTACCAGACGCGAGGCGGCCACGGATGAAGGATGGCTGGACTGGCATCAGGCGGTAAGCTATGTTCCAGCCAACGGCACCACCGGGGTCCAGGAAGGGGGCTATATCGACATCGTAGAGCACAGCGGGTACAAGCATCTAGCACTCTACACCCCCGTCACGGCGGAGAAGCCAGTGTACCTCACACGGGGCGAATGGGAGGTGAACAGCATTCTTGGGGTTGACGCCGTCCGAGGCCAAGTGTACTACACAAGCACCGAGATCGACTCTACCGAACCACACGTGTTCAGCGTGAGCTTCGGAGGTAGGAAGAAACAGCTCTCCCCGAAGGTCAGAGGAGGGGCATTCAGTGCGGCTTTCTCGAACAACAAGGGATACTACATCTTGAAGTATCTTGGACCCCAGATCCCATGGTCGAAGCTGTACTCCATTGACGATAGCAAGTTTGAGAGAGTGCTGGAGGACAATAGCGCGTTGCAAAAGGTGTTGGCGAACTACAAGGTCTCCACTCGTCGCTACAAGAAGATTACGGTAGACGGGGTGGAGCTCAACACGATGGAGATTCTGCCACCGGATTTCCAGGAGTCGGCTCGCCATAAGTACAACGTACTGTTCCATGTCTACGGTGGGCCAAACTCCAACTATGTCACGCGTAACTTCCGACTCGGCTTTGATGACTTCCTCACCGCTGCGCCATGGTCGAACGTAATCATCGTGAAGGTGGATGGACGTGGTACTGCATTCAAGGGCCGCAAATTCCGCTCACCAGTGTGCGGCCACCTTGGCCGGTATGAGGCCATTGATCAGGTGAATGCCGGGAAGTACTGGAAGCAGCTCCCCTACGTCAACCCCGAGAATGTCGCCATTTGGGGCTGGTCGTATGGCGGGTACATGACCGGAAAGGTGCTGGAGACTGACACCCAGGTCTTCAAAGCCGGTATTTCCGTGGCACCAGTAACCGACTGGAAGCTCTATGACTCGGTGTACACCGAGCGATACATGTCCACACCACAGGACAACCCTGAGGGCTACGAGGAGGCCGGAATCCGAAACATGACTGGATTCCATCACGCAGACTACCTGCTGGTCCACGGCACAGGTGACGACAATGTTCACTTCCAGAACTCCTTGAATCTGGTGGATACATTGACCATGGCCAAGGTTCATCGCTATCGCTTCCAATCATTCACCGATTCGGATCATAGCATCAACATTCGCAATGCCACTGAGGGAATCTACTTCCGTATTGTAAACTTTTTGGCCGACAAGTTCAACCTGTTCGATACCGATAACATCGACATCAAGCTGGAAGAAACATTATATGGCGCCAGGCCGGAGTAAATACTTCGTGTACAATCTTCATAGGATTTCAATCCGAACACAACATGGAATTTTTGGAAGCAATCCATCCACTTGTCCATACTTTGGAAAATACCAACAGTGAATATAAATCACCTCTTCATAAGAATAAACCAACCTGATACCAGCCTCGCTCGATCCATCACAATTAATCGATCTAATCTTTGAAGGGATCAATCCTTCGGAGAGATCCCCGCCAGCAACAAATGCCTGGTACCAATGATGTGTCTACAGCGCTTCATTGATCAGGGATTCGTATCATCATGATGTAAATCCAGTGGAACAAGGCGGGTCCAGAGTATAGGATTTAGCGATTGGGGGCCCAATCTGGTAGTAGCACAGGACTAAAATAGAAGCTCACAACTTTTCATCATTAGATGAATAATGGTTGCTGGTGTTTTGAGCCAGATGAGTCGGGATTGATTCCAATTAAAGCATTCGCCCTACTGGCAACCATCTATATCGAGGTAAGGAACTTCGGCAATTTCGTTTGGGAAATCCCATGATTCCAATCTGTTTCAGCAAGCAGGGTATAAGCGACAGATGACTTCATGGTGTGGGTGATTCCATTATCCATCAAATGCCTAGTGTGTGAATATTCTTTGTGCAAGGGAAATTGGCATGACATTCAATAAGTCCCACGCTTGATTCACATCATGCTTCTCAGTTTGGAATACCCACGTTAGCTGACTCTGGTCCTATTATTCCCCGGAAGAATTCAATTCAGCGATACTATCTTAAGGATCTACACCGTACCTTCTTTACCCCTCCCGCCGTTACCTCTACTGGGTAAGTGGTAAGAATTGTCCAATAATTTCGCCCGAAAAACAGATAATTTTTGGGGAAAGCCTGTTAAGCTTATCGAGGAAATATTGACAAATAGCTACCACCAAAATTTTGTCTGACTGGGAACATGGGTATAAAAAGGCACCTGTCAGTGCGGAGGATGCTGGAGCCACCTGGTCAATTTGATTTTGGTCTACTGATTACAATATGGTCAACACAAGTGAATTCTTTTACAATTCCAAGATCAACAACCGCAAGGTTGCCAAGAACCTTGGCGTCGCCTCTGGTGCTATCTATCTCAAGGGTCACATCAACACCTTCAAGTTTGACACTGACACTGTAGGTGGCCCTTTTGGCCCATGTACCTGAAAAACGGTTCCACTGACCTTTCCCATTTCCAATGTAGGATATGCCCTTCAACCAGGACCCTCATTTCTTCTACATGACTGGTGTCGAGCAACCAGAGTACGAGTTCGTCTATGATATCGCTGGTGATAAGGCCATCCTTTTCGCTCCTAGAGTCCCCGAGGATGACATTGTTTGGATTGGCCAACCCGAAACCAATGATCAGCTCAAGCAAAGATATGACGTAGATGAAGTCAAATATACCGACGAGTTGGTCGACACTTTGAAGAATCTGTCCCCTAGCATCATTCACGTGTTGACCGGAACCGATGTTACCCACTTGGGGGATTTCCAAGCCGATGACTCCAAGCTTACCGAAGCTCTTGAAGAAGCCCGCATGTACAAGTCCGAGTTTGAGCTCGAAATCATGCGTGTATCCAACCAAATCTCGAGCGAGGCTCATTTAGCCCTCATGAAGAATATCAAGCCTGGCATGAACGAGCGTGAGATGCAAGCCCTTTTCGAGTATGAATGCAACCGTCGCGGATCCATGCGTCAAGCCTACCTTCCAATCATGGCTTACAGCAAGAACGCTGCTACCTTGCATTATGGCCGTAACAACTGTGAAATGACCGATGGCCAACTCTTGTTCTTGGTTGATGCAGGCGGTGAATACCACAGATACGCTTCTGATATCACTAGAGCTTACCCAGTGGGTGGTAAATTCACTGACGATGCCAAGACCATCTACAGCATCGTGCTTGATATGCAAAAGCAGGTTCTCCAAGCATTGAAGCCTGGAGTTCAGTGGGAAGACATGCATCGCCTTGCCAATCGCATCGCTTGTGAGGGTCTAAAGAAATGCGGTATCCTCACTGGTGACGTTGAGGAGATGATTGCTCATCACGTCCCTGCGGCTTTCTATCCTCATGGTCTCGGCCACTCTATTGGTATCGATACCCATGATGTCGGTGGTTACCCCAAGGGTGTTGAGAGAATTGACGAACCAGGAATTCGTTACTTGCGTATGCGTCGTGAACTGAAGCCCGGAATGGTTGTCACCGTTGAGCCTGGTGTCTACTTCTGTGATGCCATCATCGAGCCCTTCCTCAAAAACCCTGAAACCGCCAAGTTCTTTGATATCCCTACCCTCGATAGATTCCGCTCGGTAGGTGGAGTTCGTATCGAAGATAACGTGGTGATCAAGGAAGACTCCATTGAAAACCTCACCACTGCACCCAAGGAAATTGATGAGATTGAGGCCATCATGGCCTCAGCTTGATCATGATACTTGATTGCATAGCATTATTCAAATGATACCTTTGAATGTAAATAAATGGTTGAACGCATTGGTTTATTTGGTCCTCAACGAACTGCAGACTTTGGTTTTAAGAAGCTGCTGGGTTATCTTTATCTCTCATTATCAAGAATCATCATAGTGGTTCTTAAATGTCAGTCAACTGGGTCTGCTACACAATCCAAGCCACGTGACCCTTATCTTCATTCATCTGAAATCGCACTGAGACATTACGTAGGTGAAAGGAAACCTCACGAATCATAGATCAATGGTACAGATGTGCATCAGATAAACAGAGCAACTCATTATCCCAGTGTAAACACACCGCTTTACTCTGTAGAAAGCCTTGAGAACCATATTTTAGCTTGCAGCACACTTCATGTCTGACATACTGCCAAACACTGTTAGCATACAGAGAGTAATCGTGAGTCATCCATTGGATTCCATAGCCCAGATTGTGCTACAATGGAAGTGTAGTGATAGTCGAGAGGATGGAGTTATCTATAAGAAATGATGCGCTAGTGATGGATAATCAGCACGATGTATAATCATATGGGATCCATTAAAACAACTTCAGTCATGTAGAGAGTGAGTGTTCTGAGACATTGATGGCTAGATAATGTTCTGCCGAAGCCTTCGCACTTGCCTCAGTCAATGTATAAAAATTGAGGACAGTCATGGGTGGTGCCTATCGTTCTTTCACTCACGGTATCACCTTGCAATTTATCAACAATCATGTCCGGCCGAGGAAAAGGAGGTAAAGGGTTAGGAAAGGGGGGAGCAAAGCGTCATCGGAAGATTCTCCGTGACAACATACAAGGCATCACCAAGCCAGCCATACGACGTTTGGCCCGTCGTGGCGGTGTCAAGCGTATATCAGGGCTCATATATGAAGAGACGCGCGCAGTGTTGAAAATATTTCTGGAAAACGTGATTCGTGATGCTGTCACCTACACAGAGCATGCTAAACGCAAAACCGTTACTTCGCTTGATGTTGTTTACGCCTTAAAGAGGCAGGGTCGTACTCTTTACGGCTTTGGTGGGTAAAATATCAATGACTACTTCTGGCTTTATATGTTGTAAATACAAGTCTGACTGCCCTCGCCCCATTGCACGAAGCAAACCTAAGATGTGGAAGCAAATACACTACTGATGCTACTCATTAAATAAACCTTTCCACTTGTTGAAGTTGTATTTGAGCTGTTGTCACGCACTAGTTCCAATTGATTTTTTAATTTTAATGAAGTACCATGCTCCAGGTACAGATGGCGTGCACACATGGACTCTACGCTCAATGGATCACATGATGCCTTTTCATATAGACTTCATACAAATCGTGACTGTTTCTCATGTCTTCTCATTAATTACACATACACAATATCGCTCTCCTTAATTACGCCCAAAAAGTTTCTACAGAAGTTGGTCTCATAATGACCCCAGAAGTATTCAATTTCGACCTGGTATGTCCATGAAGTCTTGTTGTAATGCTTGGCGATTGTAACCATTGGGACTTACTACGATCGCTTTCCCATAGACCGTCGAGCGTTTGTTATTGAAAGATGTGTTGCGAGGTATTTATACAAAAAGGATTGACCTTCTTGGTAAGCGAGAGCAACAATTTTGAATTTATGGTAGCGGTTTTGCATTCGATCCTGTTTCATAGGGTGTTTGGAAACGTTCGACCCAGAGAGGTGGACTTTATGGACTTGACATACGTAAGCCGATTCCCCCTACATTCAAGATTCGAAAGTGTGCTGATGGAATTACCTACGCTACATCGTTGTTGCTTTAGGTCGCGATTGAGGATGCTGGTATCGATAAGGCAGTGGAAGAAAAAATCCCAGCATTCTTAAAGACCATCGATGCCTCCAGAAACCAGCGTGGCCAGGTATGGCTTTGACTGCTCGAGGTCGGATAGATTGTTAACCAAGACCACTATTATCCATAGCTAGCGGTCATGTTTTACGAAAAACGCACGAGAAAAGCGTGGTTCAGTAAATCGGAGGAAGAGGTATGCTGGGAGCAATGGATTATCACATTTACCATTCTTCGACCCAACAATGAAAGAGGTAGTTCCAACCACCTTGATATTACCCTAGCTTCATTTGACCTGGCCCCTGCTTCTTAGATCGCAACCAGGCTCGTATGCGCACGGAGCGTCAGGTTGCCGACTTCTTGATGGACATTGTACAAATCGTAAACGACCGCAAAGATCACATCCCCCCTATCACCAATAACGACCCAAATCCATTTCCATTTCAGGTATAATTGTCGGACGCTCCCCTCCACCAATGCCCACTAACAGCTGCCCTCAATACAGATCACCGTGCCATCCGTCAACGACACTTGGGGATCCATGTTCAAGCGTATGCTTACTGACAACTCTTCATCAAGCGGCCCGTAATTGCTTGTGTGATCAAGCAGAGAAGTGCGTGTTAATAAGATGGGGATAAACCGCCGAGTCTGTTCTATATAGAAGCCCACCAGATTACTTTCGAGATTAAATACACCCATTCCACCTCTACTAGTATGCAGTTTGTATTTCACTGAAAGCCTTCGTTGCCCATAAAGCCAGGATTACCACCTTTCATGTGCCCCAACTACTCCCTTTTTCAGTATGGACGCCAAATGCTGTCGTCGATGGATTGGACTAGATGGATCCGAACGATGCGAGCAGTCAAGGCTGCGTGTAGCTTAGCACTTGCCACCTGAAAAAATTTTAGCAGTATTCGGGCAAGGTTAATTAGATAGGATGGGCCAATCATTGCGTACGAGGCCCGCTTGTAACCGTATGGATTCGCTCTCATCATACGGAATTTGTTTAAGCCAACGCGAAGCTGGTTGGCATCGAGGTAAATGGAATGCGATTATGATCAATGAGAGGAGCCAGAGCACGCTCTGCGAATCGAAATCTTCCAGAAAATTTTCTCCGCAAATTGCGGAGAAGGAACATGGTTGAATGTGGATTAGCTTTATAATCGAGAAATTTCTCATCTTACCTTTTCTTGCGTAAAAACTGTCCTGCTAGTTGTCACTGTCACTGCAACCGTCTTGAAATGTCCAACACTGCCGAAACCAATCCCCCTCCTGCTTGCCCCATGCACCAGCCCGAGGTCAATCCCCCTCCTGCATGCCCCATGCATCAGCCCGAAAAGAAGGCACCCGCCACAGAATGCCCGGTTGAACACGAAAAGCTGAATCCCGACAACTTCATGCCGTATCTAAAGCAGGAGCCTGCGCCCGACCAAAAGACCGCTTTACCCACCGAAAGAGTCATATCCTCTATTCCCAAAGCCGTTTCCGACGATAAATCATCTAACTGGGAATACCCCTCGCCTCAGCAATTCTACAATGCTCTGAGAAGAAAAGGGAAGCAAACCGATGAGCGGTCCGTCGAGATGATGGTTGACATCCACAACTTCCTGAACGAGGGCTGTTGGAACGAGATTTTGAAATGGGAAAAATTGCACGAAAGGTAAGCTTTATCTATCCTTGAGCTAACGAGCTCGTGTGACTGATCCTATCTTGATAGCAAATGCGGCGAGCCAAAGTTGCTTCGCTTCATGGGCCGCCCTGACACACTAAGCCCCAAGGCTAGAGTTTTGGGTTGGTTTGGGTAAGTTGCGTATTTCAGCGCGGTACGTGTTATACAGATGTGCTAACCAATTTGCTCCAGTACACCTCCTCCATTTGACAGACATGATTGGGTTGTCGATCGTTGTGGTAAAGAGGTGCGCTACGTGATTGACTATTATGGTGGTGTGGATGACCCAGATACCGATACTCCAGTGTTCCATGTGGATGTTCGTCCAGCCGTCGATTCCATTGGAAGTGCTTGGGACCGTGTACGTATGGCGTGGCGTGAAAAGTTCGGCCAGAATGAGCAATAAGAGTTGGTATCGCCCCGAACTTCATCTGCTTCGGTATCAAACATCAAGACCAGGCTTGGTTTTTAGTTCTTAAAGTGCCTTTGTACGGAGGATTCATTTAACTTGCATTCATTAGAAAGATCTCATATTCTATCCACTCCCCTGTTTACTCTATTGTTGACCTTCACACATTTAACACATCCACTCACCATCACTTGTTCCCCTTGCCCGAGCTGTTCTTGTTTCGTAGGAAATGGCGTGATTAAAGTGATCTTGTCCCAACATCAATGCATCGTTTCACATGCCCTTGTTGTCAGCTCGAATACAAATGTGTTCGAAGGCTATCAACCAAGTTGGTCAGACGTCTATACATCCAACAACCACATCGACGAATTTTGAGCGGGTCTGATGTTGGGCACGGCCTCCTTGACTATCTATGAAAGCAGCAGGGAATAAGAATACTGCCCATTATGCGAAGCAGTCCAAGATTCACTCACGGATTTGGGAGAACATGATTAGGTAACCAATTTCTCTAATCTGCCCCGGTAAGGAATGGCGGCGCGGCATCCATCGCGTAACTTTGTGCCATCAAGTAAATTTAATCATACAAATTGATGAATTTCGTTGTTGAGTATTTGATTGAAATCCACCAAATCTATTCAAGAAAGAAGGGCAACTTCACTGTTCTCTCCACATCCATCTATTTTGTAATATACCTTTAGCCAAATAGCTAGCCTGCTTCACATGGGGGTTACTTGGTATGTTCAACCCTGTATTCCTTTGACCCAGAGATGAGAAACTGACGAGATGTTTGTAGTGTTTTGCGTTGGACGGATGCCAATGGCGCTCAAAGCCTCAACATGCTACAGGAGCGTATCGTCAAGGTGTATCACGGAAAGATTAGCGGGCGCTGGAATCTTAGTTGCAAAGTGTACAGAGACACTAATCCGATCAACAAGATGGGCACAGGCAAGCTGCTATACCTAGTGTACCACTCCTCATACCCCAGCTCGGTATTCTCTATGATAGACGGGGTGATCGTTGAGGCAGATCGCGAGCTTGATTTCATTGTCAACAAGCTGAAAAACATCTGGGTGACCAGACAGAATCTTCAAGTCGAGGTGAGAACGTTGATTGTTCCTCTATTCCCGCGGACGCCATTAACTCTAGAACCTCGCAACTGTTAGGGTTATTCTTTTGATATAGGGGACTTCGTTCTTCGCGCAGGAAACATCATGGTTGGCTCCAGTTATAAAGGCATGATGATTGAGGTTAGTAGCCAGTCTGGAGTTGCTCTTTGTCAATTCTTTTGTTCAAGGAACTTATCTCTCCCCCACCACCAGATTGAATACAAGCCATGCTCGATCCCAACCCAGTGCAATGATATTTTCTCCGAGTTTCTACAAAATGTGATACCGCCTGGAGCCAAATACTCCTTGGAAACTGATTACAAATACGAGTCAGTCGGCTTGTCTAGTGAAACCTTCTCCCCCACACATACTGGTTATCATTACATGAACCTCTTCTGGAGAGATAATCTACTATAGCGTACTTATCGAGGCCGTACATAGGACTGAATCGTTTTGCAACGTTCATGATGGATACGACAAATGGCTCAGACCCCAACCACAATATAGACTTTCGACCTCTCCACAGTCAACCACCTCCCAACCAATGTTGAAGATGTACCTAACGCCATGATAAGGAAAATCCACAGATTTACTTCGAATAAACGAATCAATGATTAGCCATCCGTCTTGTGCGTGTACCAAGGGCGACAATGGAGCATGGGCCAAATATTAAAAAACTGTCATTTATTTGCTGGTATATACAAATTGAGCTTCTTCCTATGTGACCAATAATTTACTTTTGTTTACTTCTATGGGTTAATTTTAAGGCGAGGAAAGACAGTACATTGTACATGAGTGAGATGAGAAATAGGTGCACTATGTCCCAGTGGAATGTGTCATTCTGATAACCATAGTCCCAAAGATTCGATTCGACATCGAAGTACCTACACCAAACGTTACTAGGGTTCTTGTTGCATGCAAAATGATGGAGTCCTGTGCCTACCTTCGATGTTTGGTTTCCGACAGATAAAACGCGCTAATTGCCCATCTTGGCCCCGAGATCTATAGCAGAGTTGTTAGTTGTGAGGCGAGGGCGTGTGACATGGCAACTTACACTCCAAAGCCACTTAAGCCATCCAGGGTACTCGTCTTGGACCTGCCAAACATTCATCGGTTAAAGGTTAGTTATTTTTATGGATACATATCGAGGCGTACGTACAGTTGCTAGTGAAGGCTGCACACCGCCACACACTTGTAGAGAAGATTAGTTGGACTGTGGTAATAAGATGACTCATATCAGGATGTACATACGAATCCCCCAGAACAGCGTCACAATTACTCCAAACAGTTGAGCCTTATCCCTGGGAACCAGACAGGAGATAAAATACCCTAATATGCAATCAGTTCGTTAGTAGCGAGTTCCTCACAGGTGCCTTCGACCATCCTTTACCAATACTGAAGCCCACAAAGTAGAGCCCCAACACAATTAAATAGAGATACCCGAAGCTCGAGTTATTCGGAAAGTTGATGACCAACGCCAGGACAAACATCAGCGAAGCAAACACTATCCTGGGCACATCAGATATTGCCTTGGCCAGGAAATAAGGAAGGGTAGGCATCCCCGTCGCGATATCTCGCCAGAATACCACCCGCTCATTACCGAAAGTGTTGACACTGGTGGCAATGCCTAAGCGGATCTTAGTGTTAATATCCAGGGTTCCCAGATGATTCGTATCGTATTACACGCTTTCAAGTACCTGCGAACCCAACTCCCCAGGTTATGAATTGGCCAATGTATCGCAATGGATCAGATACCGGCCTCTTGCAATTCTCTCTCAGAGCAAAAGGGGAAAACTCACATACTTCCATAGGCAAAGGCCCGAGAAATACTGCTCGTTTCGCAGCGATGGATATAAACAGACCTACAGGAAGATTGGCCTTGAGAATGCGTCTGGGAACCCGATTCAAGTGGTCTTACCAGCCAATAGATGAACCGATTGCTCGGTAATCAGATTTCCTTTGCTGCGAATGATCTGCTGGAGGGCCCGCCTGAAGCACAGCCAGAAAACACGGAGGGGGCTGGCCGTGTCCCGTATAGGATCCTTCTTACGTGAGATGGTCCGGACAATCCCTCGAAAAGTGTCGTTCAGCTCAACGAAGATGGATTTGAACCAGTCTTGTATGTCGTATTTGACCGTCGAGAGCTCACCCTTGATCTTGTCAACGCATTCTTGAAAATATCCGGGGGGAGGGATTTTCTCGGTGAGGAGCCCGTGCTTGACATCGTGTATTCGCAGCGAGTGTGGACTGTCCTGGGAGACGGAATCGTTCTCGAACTGTTCCCAATATTCAAAGAGATCGTTGGGATGAAAGTCGGGATCATTTTTGCTCTCGATTTTACCACTTGCGACATCCAGGTAGAAGTCTGCATGTGATTGCTCTTTCGGACAGTAGAAGCCGATGCTTTCGAAATACGCGGGCGCCTCTTCTCTTGAGCCGAAGTAGATCACCCTGCCACCCTTTCCGAGTAGTAGCAAGTCGTCGAACTTGGCAAACGCTATGGGGGAAGGCGAGTGGATCACCGAGGCCACGGTCAATCCCTGGGTTTTTGCGATGTTGGATAGTAGGTTGCATACTTCGACTGAGGTAGATGAATCCAAGCCTGCATGAAACCTGGTGAGTATTTTGCAACGGCGTAAGCCCACCAGTGTGAATCGATACCTGAGGTTGGCTCATCCAGGAATAGAATGGACGGCTCTGCCACCAGCTACAAAGGTCAGAAACACATCAGTATCTGCGCTCTATTTGCTCTAATCCGCAACCAGGGCGTCGTTCCATACCTCCATCCCAATATTCACTCGCTTTCGCTGCCCTCCTGAAATCCCCCGTTGCTCCTCATTGCCAACAATCGAGTTGATGATGTGGCCGAGTCCCAAGAAATGGATCACCTGAAGAACCACCGCCCGTTTGCGAGCAGCGGGCCATTCGTCTGGAAGCCGCATGAACGCCGAGTGCATTAGTATATCCTTCACGGTCAGCTCGCGCAGCATAATATCCTCCTGCGGTACATATCCGACCAACTTGCGGTATTTCGACAAATCCTCGTATTTCCCGTTAATCCTGATGTTGCCCTCGGTTTTCTTCACCTTTCCGGTGAGCAATGAGATGAAGGTGGATTTTCCCGCTCCTGAAGGGCCCATGATTGCGCAGGATCTACCGGAACGCAGCACTCCTGACACTCCCTGCGAATTGCCGCGCAGTGGTTAGCTTTGGGCGGGTTGGTAGGCTAAGCCAGAGCCGAACTAACCTTCATCAGTTCCAGTCCGTTGGGAAGCACCAAGCCGAGGTTTTCGAAGCAAATATCGAACTTTTTGACCTGTTTTCCTAGATCCTGGGGGGAAATGGGTTGGTTTTTTTTCATGGTCTCCATCTGGACAACATATTTCAGGTGTTTGCTTCGCAGTCTTCGTTTTCGCAAGGCGTAGTAGATCAACACTAGCATCAGGATCGCTATGAATACGTAGATCACCTCGTATTTGTTGATTGAGCCGGACCCTGCCGGACAATGGCCGAATGTGCACGTTTGTGGTGTGGTAGAGCCTACAACGATACAGGCGGAAATGTCGGTTTGATCAAATTACAGAGGTTGGAATGGTAGCTTATACGTACCTATTAAGCAGTAGGACCCTTCGGGGCAGAGGGTCATTTTCGTGGCATCGCTTGAGCAATAGTAGCCAGGGCAGCAGTAAGTTGGCTGAAAGGTGTTCGGAGGACAGAAGAATCCTTGAGGACATACGGTCTGATTGCCTGGTAGCTGACAAAAATGGCTGCGAAGTGAACGAAATGGTCATTTAGTGGAACAGAGCTGCCAGCTATCTGGGAATGGTACTCACCCCTCGGGACACTCCCATTTTGTTGTGGTGACACAGTAGCACAATTTGTTGAATGGTTCCTAGACAGACCAGCCAATGTTTAGAAAATGGGTTGTCGCTGAGAGGTGGACAGAATCAAGTACTTGTGTCCCCGGGCATTTGTTCAAGCTCAGCAAGCCCCCCAATAGTTGAACCTTTTCTGGGTCTAATTCGAAATTGGTCTTTGCCAAACTCCCGTTTAAACAGTTCGAGATCAAGGCTATGCTTACTAAATATCTGAGCAACCCCTTCATACTTCACTCAATAGCGGTTATACTCCAGCTCCTGCTGCGAATATCAAAGAACGGGAACTATTAGAGAGTGGCTTAATACAAGGGCTATTGTGAAGAACAAAAGTCCTAGAATACGAAAGAAATGGACGGATGGATTCAAACGGTAGGAGTAGCGAGTAGCGCCGTTGGTTATATATCATGCAGCCAACTGAATGTTCCGTTTTATCAAACCATGTTAGAGAACTGCTTACATTTGTAGGAGATCGCACTGACCAGATCAATATTAATCCACAGGCAGTCCGCCGAGGAGTCGATGGCTGATGCATCGCTGTAACTTGTAGCTGCGATTGTTTTGGGGCAGCAGCAATCGCCTCGAGCTTGGAGCACTTCCTTATTCAGAGTAAGTCAAAATCCTGAAATCTCGATGGCCCATTGATTCAAACTAATAATGTTTCTGATCGCTTCACCCGCACTCGTCCTTTGTGCGAGCTACACGGAATCAACAACACCTAGCCACATCTACAGACAGACCACAGCAGCCATGCACTTGAGCATTCATCGCCAACTAGGCCAGGTGTACAGTCGGACCCTACGGCAGGCTTGGCACGAGGGGTGACTTCATGGCTGATGAAAGGCCTTCGCCATCTATGGCAGCCGCTACTGCGATCGGGAGATGATGACCTGTATGTTGCAGATCAGCGTCGCCTATCCGAGGAAGATCCAGAAGAAATGCGGGAAAATCCTCCCCGTACACTCACGACGTTTCCCAGGATGGTAGAGATTCGAAAAAAACGCGTCACCCCCGATTTATATTAAAATCCCGCCGATTCGTCCACATCCTCCAAATACCGTTGGTAAACCACTCCGCTGCTTGGAATGACCACTTGTGGCATATGCATGCCATCTTGGGCTTCCACGATAGATTAACCATGAGTAATTTAATAACTGCCGGTGAGCCAGTGTTCAATAGAATCGCTCTAGGAATACGTGATTGATCATCACTTACCAACTCGATCCAATCATCCGAATCACCGTCTCCAGCATCCACCTCGCTGTATTCCAGAGGCAGACACCAAGGAGCGTATAAAAGTTATCCCACTGCTGGTGAGCCAAAGCAGAATACAGCACTCCATCACTCCAATGAGACTCTCCATCCTCGCCCTCTGTTTGGTAGCCGTTGCCCACGGTGGCCCAGTAAGGTCGGTACTCTCCTCCATGTGCCTTCATTGAACCTCCCTACTAACCGATCAATGCTAGAGTTTCGCTCAAGCCCATAGAACCCAAAAAAAAGCTATCAAGCCGCCTCGCTAATCAAATCAGGAATCTACAGGTCAAATATGGAGAATTGGCTGCGCTACCCCTCGAGAATGAGAATGATGTCGCCTACTACGGCGACGTTACCATCGGCACGCCTGGACAAACGTTCTCCATGATCTTCGACACAGGCAGCTCAGATTTCTGGGTTCCCTCTGTGGCATGCCAGTCGAAGGCCTGCCAGAACCACAGAAAGTTTGATCCCGCGAAGTCGTCTACGTTCACCCGAAGCCCGGGGAACTTTTCGATTCGGTACGGAACGGGAAGTCTCACCGGGACTACCGGCCAGGACGTCGTCAGTGTTGGTGGGCTTAATATCACCAAGCAGACCATTGGCCTATCGACGCAAGAAGCCGACTTCTTCGTGAACACCATCGCCGACGGGATCCTAGGGTTGGGATTCAGGCAGATCAGCGAGATCGAGGCGCCGCCGCCGTTCTACAACATGATCTCTGAGAAACTGATCGACCAGCCGATATTCTCATTTTGGTTCGGAAGGTATCCCGAAGGCGGCGAGCTCACATTCGGTGCTGTCAACAATTCTCGGTTCTCGGGCGAAATAAAATACGCACCGGTTATTCGCGAAGGATACTGGGAGGTAGCCCTGCAGGGAGCCAGCATTGGCAACAGAACCGTACGCCTCTCCTCCAACGGCGCAGCCATCGACACCGGAACCAGCTTGATCGTGATGCCAGACAACGAGGCTGACACCGTCAATTCCTACATTGGAGGCACCAGCCTTGGGTCCCAGGGACTGTACACCATCCCATGCTCAGGCGATTTGCCAGACGTGTCCTTGAAATTTGGTGGAGTGCAATACACCCTGAGCTCCGACGATTATGTTTTGCAGGATACGGATGATACATGCATCTCCGCATTTGGCTCCAGCGGCATCTCACAGGTAATCCATCACCCATGCTCATTAACACCAACCACCCACTAATCGTCCATCTCTAGCCAATCTGGATTGTCGGAGACGCATTCCTACGCAAGTACTACACAGTGTACGATCTCGGGAAAAAAAGGGTCGGGTTTGCCCTCGCAACATAGACACTGGGCCCTTGATCCATACACATCTCGCAGTGATAATTCTGATTCAAGTCATTTCACCAATCCATCAATTAAGAAAATCTGTAAATAAAAAGACTGTCCTGATGCTCTCCTCGGAGTCGGGTTGTTTGAAGTAATATCCATGTTTGGCATGCATCAGTTGCACTCTGATCGTTGCATTCACCACCACCAGTCCTCAACCATGGGATCTGTCACATTCTCCGACGGCCGAAACGCTGTCTCGCATACGGGTAGAGAAGGGGAAACCCCCACCTGAATCCAAGCTCAGGCTGACACCCAGTTCACAGGGATCCATGCGCGATAGTGCCTATCGATCTTGGTGGAGCGCAACAAGCTCCGTGTTTTTGACTTGAATTTCCGAGGCGGATATACCGCACTCCCAGGAGTGCCTGGTGCGATGCTCTATTCTACCTACAGGGCGATGTGCGTGCTCTCTGGATAGGGAAATCCCTGGCATACGTTTATTAATGTTGCTAAATACACTAGGTCTGGCCTCCCTCCCCTCCCCAGATACCCTCGCTACTGAATTTCCTCGGCTTGGTCGTGATTATTGATAGCCACATCAGTACTGTTCAGTGAAAGTGCCAAGATTGCTGGTGCCAACAGGTCATTTCTTTTCACCGATAACCTCCAGGCGATAGATGGTGATACGACCGAAAAAGTCGGTACTCGATTCGAAGACTAGCTTGAGCTTCTTGACCGGGGTTTGGTCCTCAAGAGAAAATTCGTGCTGAACGGTTAAGGAAGCAAACATCCGCGTAAACCGGAAAATAAAATAGGCAACCAGCTAAAAAGGATATTTGCACATCATTGTTATCCTCTGGGTAGAATCTCCCGAGGGAGATGTAGTCATTTCCCTCGACGGCACCCAAAGCCTGGCATTCCTTACCAACAAACCCTCCCTGAAACATGATACGAAGCCCTTGTACCGATGTGGGTGTTTGTAGATCAATCAGAATGTATTGGGGTGATCCCTAGGTTAGACAGGGGTCAGAAACAGCACGGACAACAGGTGCGAAGGGAAGGGTGTTTACTTGCTCAGAATTCCAACAGGTTTCATCATCACCATCAACCAAGAACTGTTTGCCAAAGTTCGTCACGTCCTTGTTCAGAGTGGAACTAACTCTATAATAGCCCAGATATTCAGGTTAAACACGGGTTGGAAGGGCTCGAGGGGAAGAACTGAATTGGTTCACTCATACTTTATGCGGGTGGTTGGGGAGAGCAGATTCATCGAAGCTGGACGTTTGGTTCAGTACCAAGCAGAACGTGATGCATCCTAGGGTCGTTTTCAATGGATTTTTTTCATGACAAAATTTTCAACGTGTCGGGCATCACCAACAAATATAGCAATGATGAGTGCATTCCCATGTACACAGTGTAATCACCTATACAGCATCAACCAAACTCCAGGTTTCTGGTAAGGCTGTCGCCATTGCATATCCAGGATCACCTGCCTAGCGGTGGCCGCCACAACAATCCGTGGCGAGGGGCGATCCGAGCCAGCGCTCCTGATCTGCAGCGAGGGATTACAATACCGAAAGGTTTGGTAGGTGTTTCATGAGCCCGAGGTTGAAACGTACGCACTGCTGATGCCCATCGAAACAGGCAACTCCGTTTCAAATTTCACTGTGAAAATAAAACGATGGCTGAATAACTGCCCGTTCATAACTTCCACTACATAGTCGTAGCCCCTGACTCCAATCGGATAGCCAGCAGTCGTGCCTGGTTTGATATAAATTTCGGCTGCGACGGGACTTGATTTCTTCATCTACGCAAGCCATTGTGTGCGATCTGTTCTGCATTCACTTCCATTAGTGTCAACCTTGTCTTCCTTCTCTCGCTTCGAAAATGTACTTCACATCCAGTGCTATTGTGTGCTTGTCGATAGCCTCTATCGTCATTGCGAGTCCATTGCCTGGCTCTTACGACTCAGTTTCCAAGGGGCCTAGTGTCTCCGTAGGCAAGAAAGGCAACGGGGGCTATGGCGGACCTGGTCATAAGCATGGCGATGATGGCGGTGATGATGATGGTAACGATTATGATCGTGGATTTGAAGACGGGCGAAAGGCTGCCATCAAAGAGGGTTACGAGGATGGAAAAGACAAAGGCTACTGGAAAGGATTTGCAGAGGGCTCCAAAGAAGGCCAAGCCGAAGGCGCGAGAAACGGGCGTTCTGAGGGAGCTCAGCGGGGTCTTGATGATGGGTACTGGGAGGGATTCGAGAATGGTGAGCGAGATGGCGAAGCCAGTGGTGAAAAGCGTGGCTATGACGATGGCCGAGGCGTGGGGAAGAAATACGGCTATGGTAAAGGCTTTAAGCTAGGCTTGTCTGCAGCACTAGCTGGACGAGGAACCGGCAACTACAAGGACCTCGAAGCAAAATTCAGCTCAAAATCTAACTATGGCGGCAGCAAGTACGGCAACCGCTTCGACTCCAAATACATCGGTGGCTTCAAGAAGGACGGCTTCGATGACTTCAAGTACGGAAGTGGCCTCGATGGTGGCAAGTTCGCCAAGTTCGATGACTATTCCGGGTTTGATAGAGGCAACACCGACTTCAGCACCGGCTTGGGCTCTGGCTCTGGCTACTCCGGCTACTCCGGCTCAATCTCCGATTCCTACAAATCGCTAGATCTCGATGGTGGACTCTGGAAGAACAATTGATCGGTATGGTATATGAACGCTAGCTCGGACGGGAGCCCCACCTCGGCCAGTGCAAGAAGCAGATGACAACGATGATGGTGAATATTAGAATAGTATTATATTTTATGTGTAGATATTTACGGAAATCACCGTTGTCAGTCTCACTTTAATAAAGCTACCTCGATCGCAAAAACTCCACCTTCCCGATCAATGAGATTCGCGGAGGTCAAGTGTCCTCGAATGTATTCTAGAATATGTGTCGCCTATGGGATTCGTCAGTTCGAGTCGATCCATCGATAATTGGCCAACTCCAAGAATCTTTTTTTTCTCGAAGTATCAAACACAAAGAATGTTTAGAAAACTTTTTGACTCGTCTCTGCTCCGTGCTAACTCAACCAAAAGTTTCTCGGCGAGTTTAAAACACAGAAGCTGCTGTTATGGTAAGTCTTCAGCGACGTACTTGGATATCAACAAAATTTTTATTACGGGACTCCTATAAAAACTAGTCCCCGACACGTAGTTTAGACCTGTATCCTAATATTTTCTCGATTTATTGAAGTACCAACCAGATGCTTCCCCTGACAGCGCTGACCTCGCAGCCGCTTATGAACACGAAGCCTTAGCCTTTGAGCAAGAGCCTTCGCAACATGACATTTCGGCTTATGACGATCATGGGGGGATTGCTGTTCAGCACCACATACTTGGTCATTCCTCAGGCCTACACCAGAATCCCGAAGTGAATCATGATATCATGCATTCCCATATCAAGCACGAAGGCCACGAAACCTCTGTAAGTTGATGGTATTCCATTTCTGCAGGGTTACAAACCTTAAACTAAAGACACCTTTGGGTAGCTGAATCCCGACGACTTTTCAACGATGAACCCATCTATACTTGCCAGCCTGGATACCAACCTACAGACCTTGGCAGGCCTCGTTAGCTTACCAGCCTCTGCTGGGAATATGACTTCACTTCAATCGGGGGTGGCCACAGCGATGGTGTCCAACTCAGTGATTCCATGCAAAAGAAAGGATCGAGAACGCTGTGCGTGGACTCCTGAGGAAGATAATTTACTGAGATTGGCGGTTCAGCTTTATGGTGACAAAACTGAAAAATGGGCTAAAATTGCCGCTTGTGTTCCTGGGCGAACCAACAAGAATTGCCGCAAAAGATGGTTCCATTCGCTGGATCCTAGCTTACGCAAAGGAGCTTGGACTCCTGAAGAGGATGAGCTTCTTCGACAAGGTGTTGAGAGGTATCAAGGTCAATGGAGTAAAATAGCTGAGGCAATACCTGGACGTACCGACGACCAATGCGCCAAGCGGTGGCGAGAAAGCTTGGACCCTTCGATCGATAGGGCTGAGTGGTCACCCGAGGAGGATGGACTTCTGCTCGAAAGGTACGAAGAGCTGGGAAGCCAGTGGCAGAAGATTTCCCAGTACTTTCCCGGAAGACCCGGCCTTCACTGTCGAAACCGTTGGAGAAAAATCCAAAGGAGCATGAACCAAAAGAGTCGAGAGAAGGAAAAGCTTACTCAGGCTTTAATGGCGCCAGTTGAAAGCAAGTTGACAAACGGAATCCTTCACACCCCGGAGTCCATAGTTGGTGCCGATTTCTCTGTCATGAGCCACCCTGATACTCTGTCGCATCAGTCGGAACTACAGCTAGGCGAGCACGAAGGCCAACCTTACGGATGTGGTATCGATAATTGTATAGCGAGCTTTGGAGATTCGAGCGGCCTTTTTTATCACATGAAGGTCTCTCACCCTCGTATAGATTCGTCTCTACGACCCTATAGATGTGGCTTATTTGGATGCAACAAAAAGTACAAGAACATCAATGGATTGACGTATCATATCAAGCATGCCAAAAACACGTCGGGCCATGGTAACTCTGGCCTTCATGGGGGACTAGACCACATAGAAAAACCATATAGGTGTCCACATGAAGGGTGCGACAAGAGTTATCGTAATCCTAATGGACTGCAGTATCATCAGAACCATGCTCATGGACCTCAACATGATGCAATGGAAAAACCGTTCATCTGTTCAGTTGAAGGATGTAACAAAACCTACATGAATCCTAATGGATTGGCATATCACTTCCGACACGGCCACCCAGAGGTAACCATATTCGCATGCTGTCACGTAGCAGCTACAGTTATTTACAAGATTGTATAGCTCCTAGACCCCAGCTACTTCACTGTCGCTGAAGCCGCAAGCCTGACCTCAGAAAGCGACTCAATCCATCAAGAGGAAGTCGGCCATTCCGAGCATGGAATGCCGCACGACTATCAAGCTCATGAGAGTATCCATCATGGGGACGAAGTGGACCTTCTTGGGCAACACCATGATGAGTTGCAACATCATCACATACACGAGCTTACAGGGGAACTAACACCGCTACGTTAAGACTGGTCGGAGTGGAACTGCACGTGGTAATTGAAAATTTTGTAAAATTTCGTAAAAACACTAGAAATACATATTTTTCGTCTCAATCAATAGTTGTATGTGTAATAAAATATTAATGGTTGTTTTTATTGCTGATAATCGCGGACATCTCATTGGAATGAGGGGTTTCATGAGTTATTGACCCAAGTACTACAATAAAGATGCGTATCGCAGAATCCTTCCGAAAACTTCACCACATATCTACAATAACCACGGCGTCGATTCGATTTCAGGGCTTTGGTTTCCAGAGCTATGTAGCCAAAGGAGGTTATTTTCTCCCCTAGACCAGACGTATACTAAAGCTGAAGAATGTAAGTTGTAGAGGTGTGATTAAATACGCATTCTTTAATCCAGTTCCATGGTCAGAAGAGGTTTTGACATTAGGGGTGGCCTTTCATTCGAGGAGAGAGTAGCCACACTTGAAATCTGGACCATGAAGACATTCGGTCATGAATGGAAGTACCAAGTGATAACGTGACGGCTAAGGTTAAATCCAAACAATGACAAGACAAACAAGATAGCAAGAATGGGGAGTGGGTAAAGAAAGATTTCGGTATGAGCAAGAAACGGCAGAGCTAGGAAGTCGTTTAAGTAGGTGCTTAGTGGGGGATGTCATGGCGCAGAAGTACAAACCTTTATAGCCGAGGAAGGTCAAATAGTTGTAGTATGAGAATGCCACTAGATACATCAGGTTTCCAATGAAAAGGGATATCCACGAGTCAGTATTGAGGATCGGAAGGAAGAAGAATTGTAGAACGTAGAGTATAAGGTATATAGGCAGAAAAGAGTTGCAGTGGATATCAAAAGCATAGCTCCACTCAATGGACTGATCCACTGCGTATATAGATTGGTGCTTGAGAAAACGATTGGCGAACAACCTAGGATTGGTTTAGTTGAGAGTTCTTGGAATAGGAGCGAGCCATGGAGAAATACCGGCATAGAACGGAAATGACAATCCCCACGGCGATGAAGTCGATACACACTATACGAAGGATCAATCGAGCAATTGCCGTGAAGCCCCGCCCATAGCTTATCCCGTATGCTATTCCAGAAACTATAATTATCCCGGCAGTCATTTAGTTGGTTACCTGGCTGACCAGAGGGAAAATACACTCACTTGATAGGAAAATGGCAAGCAGGATTATAAATGCAGGATCTTTGCGAGCCCATCTATTTGTAGTTTCTGGTGGCGATGAAGGCAGTTAGCGGAGGCATCGCAGTGGCAGAGGAGAATGTCTGGGAATCTACTTACGTTTGTGCTGATAGATGCTGCGATACCTGCGATGTTAAATTGATGAATAATTCCGCAGTCGGAAAGCAGAGGATCAGATAGCGACTTACACTCTTTGAGGTGTGATGCATAGATAAATCATTTGTCGTAATGCAGTAGGGAAATCCATATCCTTGAAGCTGAATACCTTTCCAAGCATTTGGCCAGGTTGTCTTCTCGGACTGAAAGTCTGAACTGGAATCTGCTTCCGATGCTTTCCATTCAACGAAGTACTAGCACGATAAGTCGGCAACATTTCAAATATCTACCTCCGATCTGGAGAAAGAGAAGGTTAGAGCCAATACAAAGGGGTTGCCCTGCTGTTGATTCAGAAGATACCAAAACAAGTTGGTGCTATGCGGACACACCTTGTTTGCTGTTACACTTTTGAGTCACCTTATGTGAGGGAGGGAGGGATGCTATGAAATCTGAGGTTGACCATGATGTAACTCAGTAATTAACGTCACGTCTTGAATTTACTAATCAGGTTTGGATACGATTTGATTTGGCATGAGATTATTGAGCATTCACTCCAAGATCAATCATGTTTATGGTTTGGTATTGGATGAATTACAAAGTCTGCTGGTTATCTCCCATGGCGCCTCACCCCCAATGACATCTACCCATTACAGTGGTAGCTCGGCGGATGAGGGTACGATGTTGATGGAATGCTTGCCGCACAGACTTCAGAGTCAAGGAAAATTAGTCGAGTGGCCCGGTCCATCATGTATGTTAAACCTCATACCACGCTCCACTTGTTTCAGAGTGCATATTCATCAAATCGGTGACCCTTTCAAACGAGATCGCCTCTGGAAAAATGCTCCATGCGAGACGGCCTAGCAGAGTATGTGTTGATTTAATGTGCAATCAGGAACTGCCCGAAGTCCTTAGGCCAGATGCAACCATCTGTAGTGACAACAGTATGTGCCTGATGCGCTGTGCAAATCACAACCAGAGGAATGACCATCAAAACAGCAACATCAACAATATGGATGGTGTTTCTGGGGCAAGTAGCAAGTCACCGGGCAATTCAAGCATGTTGTTGAATAATCTGCAGAGTAACCTCCGTCAAAACATCTAATGACAATAAACTCCATGGTTGTCTTAAATATCCTCAATGTCTCGCCTTCGTATGTAGCGAATGGCACTTCCGTTGTCAATTTGGTTTCCTTAAGTTTCTTCACTACGGGCACATAGCCTTTTACAGCCTCCATCATACTCCCTTACCTTGTGCGGTAGATATGCAATCCACTGAGAAAATTGTATCTGCGGAAGCATCGCTCATTGATAGCTCTATAGGGAGGGGGAATATTGTATCCGTGTCGAACGGGATGGAGATCGCCTCTTCTCCTGTGGACTATCAGAAGATTTTGGCCAGCAAAGAAATGATCCAAGATGCTTTGGTTGGTTCGTTGATTGGCGTCTCGGCGACGCTGGTAATTACTCTAGGGGTGTTGATCTATTTAATTGTCTGGATCCATAAGCAAAAACATCATTCTGCAGAGGTTTCCGTTTCTTTACATGTTTCGATAAATCTGCCCTTCTAACTTTCAAACTAAACTAGAGATATGAGGCGGGAACCAGATTCTCGCACAACATCTCGGCCTATCAAGATCCGTTTGCTTCCGATGAACTTTGGCAAGGACAGGCAATTACCTTTACTACATATGCCGGTGATCACCTGCAGTCGCTCGCAATGGGTTCGACTAAAGAGAAGTCGGCGCAAAATGGCCCGTTGTTATACAAAAACCCGTATCACCTCGACCGTTTGGGGGGCCAGCTGTCTACCACAGACCTGTCTGCTACTCCAACAACGTTCTCCAGAACTACCTCTTGGCTGATGAGCAGGCTTTCTGCCACCAATATCCTTCACGTAGTAAAAACGCCGAAAAGACCAAAGCCAACCCCTTTCCACAATCAAGTGCACGTGAATCCTGCGGCGAATGATTTAAATTCATCATTCTGGATAAATCATCAGTCCAGCAGTACCACCATATCTCCAGAGAATGAAGCTGAACGTGTGAGCCAGGATCCTAGCTAGAATCAAGATGTACAAGCATCACTCTTGTTATATATGACGCTTTGTATGTGGTCAGTCCGGCCAGCCACTTATTATATTTCACGAAATTCCAGAAAAACGCGACAATAACCTCAAATACCACCTTCGGTGAGGCTTTCTCGACGTGTTGCAGTTGCTCACACGTTGGTTTCCTCGTGCTGCAAGAGGTAACGTAGATCGAGTACGTCGTAAATATCTTCATTGTTCATATTGAAACAATCATCTATACTCCAGGAAGGACTTGTCCAATAAATATCTGTACTATGTTTATTCACCACGAACTTACAATATCTCGTCCAAAACACGAATCAACTGATCGACCTCCTCGACTGTATTGTAATGAACCATGGAGACGCGAACCACTCCTCCAACCAGTCCTAGTAGATCCTCGACCAACCTCTTGGCGTACATATGCCCCCAACGGATCCCGATTTTCTGGGAGTTGTCCACGTGAGAAACCACCTGGTCACTATCCATGCCCTTGACAACGAAACTGATTGTAGGAACGCGCAACTGTGGATCCGAATCAGCCAGTCCTATGATCCTGACACTTTCCTTGGAGTTCAAGAAATCCAGAAGCCTTTTGGCAAGGGTCTCCTCATGGGCGGCGACTTTTTGGAAGGCTCTGTCAAGGTTCGAAGGGATGATCTTTGCGGAAACATTTTCCTCGGCGCCTAGCCTATTGAAGTATTCCACCACAGCACTGGTGGCATATGTCAGCTCGTAGTTTAGATTCCCGGGCTGGAATTTGTATGGATAATCATCCTCGGGTATGAAGTAATGATTCAATGCTCCAAGCTCCTTCATACAGGATTTACGGGCATAGAGAACCGACACGTGCGGCCCATAAACCTTGTACCAGCTAAACGCATAGTAATCGACCTGGAATTTTTGGACATCAATCCGTCTGAATGAGGATGGTCAGTATATTTTGCTGAAAGGTCGTATGTCTGAGGCAATACCTATGCGGGCTGTATGCAACACCATCAACACATATCTCCGCTCCCGGAATCTCATGAACTAGCTCTGCTATCGCCTTTATATCGTTGATGGTTCCCAATATATTGGAGCAATGGGTAACAGCCACCAATCGGGTGTTACTGTTGAGCAACGCCCTCAAATCATCCAGACTTAGAAGCAATGTTTTGGGGTCGGCTTTCCAATAAACGACCTTCAATCCATGACTCTCGGCCATGCGAACAAATGAGCCAATGTTAGCTATCGAGAAGGCGGTTAGCTTATCGCAGGTCTACAATTGCTTTTCACCAAAGATTCTCCTAACCTTCATGGTCAGTATTGGTGACAATCACCTCCTGCCCTGGTTTTAAGGTACTGCTCATAGCCTTGGACAGGTTCGCGAGGAGTTGAGTAGTTGAAGAGCCAAAGATACATTCGGACGGTTCTTTTGCGTTCATAAACAGTTGTGCCGCCCGCACACCTTCATTGACTCTTTCTGAAGAAGCGACACTAACAGGATATGTGGCCCCCTAAATGTATGTTAAAACCGCTAAGGAGTATCGCAATGCCGGGTTCACTTGCCAGTTGAACGTTTGTGTGCAAGAGATAGTCAGCGATTTTCTGGGCAACTGCCTCCAACACCTTATTGAGGTCACTCAGACATTGATTGTCACCAGAATTGGAGCCGATATAAAGTCTTACCTGAGAGCCACCGGCGTTTTCGAAGTAAATAAAGTCCCCTGAAAGAGCAGGGAAATGCTTCCGGACATCTTTAATATTCAACGTAGACATGGTTTGTTTCTAGGCAACGTTGTGCAGTAGCCATGCCATTTAAGCAAATCACCGCTCAATGAAATATTCTCATGGGTATGCTCACAATGACAGAAATGGTACATCCTGTCATCAGGTGTCATTTCACATTTCACAATCTCACAGTCGATTATTGTCAGAGTTAGCATAAACCCAGTTTTCCGCCGAAAAGACAGTAGACGACGTAACATAATTCTCAAGCCACAAAATGCCAGTTTCAGATGAGTAAAATATGTGAAGGTTTCAAACTCTGTAGGTTTATTAATATCCGTACACACTAGATACATCGAGAACGTTTCTGACCAAATTAAAGGAGGCTCTTGCCTGGAGTTACCCCCAAGTCTGCGCTTCTATATTTACTAGACCAGGCCAGCCCACATCATACAACTAAACGGCAGTGCCTTGGGTTTCTTTGTTTTCGCGCATACTTGTGTAGTATATCGATCCTCCGGCCAGGGCAACAAGGGTAAACGTTTGTGCATAAATTCTATATCGCAGCATTTGCTGTCCGACAACACGATTTCCCCTTCTCAGATTCAACGAAGCGCCCAGTAAAGTAGCAACTGTGGCCAAAGTACCTAGAATTGCGGGAATGTATGTTAAAGTAAGATTCAAAAGCGATTGCGGCACCGACGCTTATTACCTATAACAACGAGAGGTTGTTCTTTTGATTTTTTGACCACACGTCTCCAACCACCGCGGTCTTCGTTGAATTCGAGATCTTCGTTATATGCTGCTGACGACATCCGTATGATAAGGAGCAACTGTAGATAGGTTTAGTGAGAGGACGCGGCCTCGTTCATATCGTTGGCGTGCAAAGCCATCTTTATTTGTTCATATTATTTTTGCAGGACGTTCTGGATTGTGCAAATTGTCTAGCCATTCCGATGGTTTGTGGCTGGAACATTGTGATGTTGGTACCTTACTACTGGTGATCGACTTGGCCATCAGGATATCGTGCTCGTGGGGAATAAACAAAAATAACTTTATTCACAAAATACTACGAAAACCATGTGAATGCGGTACAGGATTATATTTAACAAGATACATCAATCAATTCTTTCGCGTCCTTGATCGCGTTTGACGGGGCGAGATCGCTGTGCTCTGGAGATTTGTAGATTGGTGGTCGGCGATTGGTGTGGCGGATCTCTTGGTGCGCTTTCGGGTAACGGATGCTGCTACTTCTGGCTCGACTGAGGCGCTGCGTTTGTTGGTGCTTCTCGTGCTTGGAGTGCGTTTCGAATCCATCTCCTCTAATTGCTCCACGCCACTGTTCTTCGCTGCGTTACGTGTGCTTCGCTTAGTGGATTGAGCAACGTCATCAGAGCTGGATTTTACTGCGCGGCTTGCGCGTTGACGAGTAACAATCTGCTCCTCCAATTCTACATTGCTGGCTTGATCGATCTGTGAGGATGTGGCGGCAGTGGTGCGCACGCTGCGACGTCTTCGAGTTGTGGTGCTTGTCTGCTCCGATGCGGCCTGTGCTTCGGTGAGTTCCAAACGATTTAACGGCTTTGGAGCACTTTCGATCATTACGGCGACGGTGTTTTCGGATGTGGTTGCGCGTGTGTTCGTACGGCGGTTGTCTTTCTTCAATGATTTGAGGAGAGCACCTTGCCCACCCGTCTGCTTAGCAGTGTCGCTCCAATCATCCATCTTTCCCTCTTTATCGGCTTTCGAGGCAGTTCGAGGGATGGGTGGAAGCTCCGGGATATGAACAGCAGTGGAAGCTGTATCTTTTTCGTCTGATTCTTCTGCTTTGACTCTGGCTGAGCGGGT